>QBTX01002525.1:0-18561 GCA_003063285.2 Arachis monticola
AAACAACGAGATAATGAATCCCTTTATGATGCCAGGGAGAGATACAAGAGAGATTGCTAAGAAAAATGCCCTTCTGAAATGTTTCAGAATGGGTCTGCCAATACGACATCTTTTACTATGGGCTTACAGAAAAAGGTCAGATTTTCTTCATAGACCACTTCAGTCGGTGGATCTATCCACATGAGAAAAACAATTGAAGAAAGCTCAAAAGAAGCTTATTGATACAGTTGCCAGAAATTAACATCTGTATCTAAAACAGTGAATCTTCCATGAAAGAAGAAGCTTAAACAGTAACTGCAGAACTCAATCCGATGGATCAGGCTAATGAATTCAATCCGCAATTAGATTTTCTAACTCAGCAGCTAGCCGAATTCAAGGAAATATTACAGAAACAAGGAATGGCTAAAGGAAACATGGAAGTACAATTAAAAGCAGACAGAAAAGCAACTGTCAAAGCAAATATAACAGAAGAATTGCAAGCAGTTCAATAAGAAGTGGGAAAAACAATTAAATACCTCACTTCAGGGTAGCAAGAAGACAGGAAATGACAAATGGCTACTAAAAATCCCTCTAAGGACAAGCAGAGCCCAGAAAGGGATAAAACTGGCGCTGAACGCCCAAACCATGGCTTATTCCTGGCGTTCAACGCCGAAACAAGCATGGATCTGGCGTGAATGCCCAAAAGGAGCATGGTTCTGGCGTTCAAACGCCAGTAACAAACAAGGAAGTACGCGTTGACGCCACTCCCAGCTACCACCACTTAGGCATTTCAAATTGCCAAGTAGGGAAATCAATCACATACAAAGTGCTGACCATTTCTAAAAAGGCTTTCCAACCCACTTCTGTAGGTAATAAAACTGCAGCAACCAAAGTTGAAGAATACCAAAGCCAAAATGCCTTCATCCTCAAAAACCTCCGCCAGCGAACGGATAAGCAATTTTGCCCGCTTTGCAGACTATCTCAGACTCTTGAAAAATAAAGAATTTCGTTTGCAGAAGCACTTGAGCAAAAACCCTCTTTGCCTAAGTTTCATGAAAGAGATCTTAAAGTTCATAAGAAGGATTGGAGGGAAACTGAAAAGTTTACCTCACTGAAGAATTGCAGTGCATTAATCCAGAAAAGGCTTACGCTGAGAAGCTTTAAAGATCCTGCGAAGCTTCTATGATACCATGCCACATTAGAAGCGTATTTGTACCCAAGCAAGCTTTTATGCGATCATTTGGGGCAAGTTATCAACCTAATACCTGCAACTACTATCAGAAAGCTTGTTTTGACTGAAGAAAAATCAAACCAACCAAGATATGTCTTCAACTTGCTGATGGCTCCATTAAATACCATCAGGCGTGATTGAAGAAATGATTGTCAAGGTTTGTGCCATTTGCCTTCCTTACTGACTTTGTGGTGCTGGAAATGGATGAGGGAGCACAAAGAGTGCAACTCTCATTCTAGGAATAAGACCTTTTCCCCCCCCCCCCCCCCCCCCCTTCCCCCCTGCACCCCCACCCCCCCCCCCAGCACCCACCCCACCGAGCCCTCCCTAAGAAAAGACATAAGCAACTGGCCGAACCCTCAATGATGTCCAAAAAAGGGAAGTGACCTTGAGAGTCAATGAGGGTGAGTTCAAGTTAAAATGTTGTTAAAACCATGCAACATCCAGACACCCAAATGACTGCATGAGTGTTTGATCTTATTTATTCTCTGGATAAGAGAGGTCCAAATATGGCTGGAGAGGTTCTAATCAGAGTTGGAAGACACTTTAAAGATGTTCACCTGATTTGAGGAATCAGAGAGAAGGATAATAGAACTTCTGAAAATCCCTCAAGAAGGAGGAGAAGAAACCTCCAAAAACCCGAGCATCAATACCATTATACCACCATCCACTGAAATATGCATTTTCTGGGAGAAGGTGAAACCTTTCCTGTAATTATAAGCTCTACCTTAGAGCCACCAGGAAGAGGAAGCACTAATTCAAGTGCTAAGGACACACAAGACAGGTCTTGGGTGGTCCATAAGTGATCTTTAGGGCATTAGCCCAGCAGATGCATGCACAAGATACTGCTGGAAGATGATGCCAAGCCAGTGGTTTCAACCACAAAGGCGGCTGAACCTAGCTATGAAAGAAGTGGTGCCGAAAGAGGTCACTAAATTACTAGGAGGCTGCGATCATTTATCCTATTTCTGACAGGCCCTGGGTGAGCCCTGTCCAAGTTGTCCCAAGAAGGGAGGCATGACAATGGTGCATAATTGAAAAAAATGAAACTGGTTCCTACCAAGAACAGTTACAGGGTGGCGCATGTGCATTGACTACAGAAGACTCAACACAGCCACCAGAAAGGATCATTTTCCTTTACCATATATAGAACAAATGCTAGAAAGACTAGCAGGTTATGAATACTACTGCTTCCCTGGATGGATATTCAGGTTAAATTCCAATTGCCAGTTAGATCCCCAGGATAAGGAGAAAACGGCCTTCCACATGTCCCAATCTGGATCGTTCATTGTGCATTTACAGAAGGTATGCCAATTTTGGCCTGCTGGCAATGCACCTGCAACCCTTTCAGAGGTGCATGCACTCAATTTTTCTCTGATATGTGGAAAAATTTCTGGAAGGCTTCATGGATGACTTTTCAGTATTTGAGACTCATTCAGCTCCTGGCTTAAAACCATTAGCACTTTGTTCTGAAAAAGATGCCAAGAGAACTAACCTGCGTTTTAAAACTGGGAAAAATGTCACTTTATGGCTAAACAAGGGATTGTCCTTGGGCACAAAATTTGAAACAAGGGGATAGAGGTGGACCAAGCTAAGTAGCAAAGCTAATTGAAAAATTACACCCACCTGCTAATGTTAAGGCAATCAGGAAGCTTTCTGGGACATGCAGGTTTCTAATAGGGAGGTGATTTATAAAGGATTTTCAAAAATCGCCAAACCTCTGAGTAACCTGCTAGCCACTGACACGCCATTCGATCTTTAACAAAGAGTGTCTGCAGCGTTTGAAACTTTTCTAAAGGCATAAAATTGCGTTACAGCACCAATCATCTCTGCCCCAGACTGGACATTACCATTTTGAACTGATGTGTCATGCCAGTGACCATGCCAATTGTGCAGTGTTGGGACAAAAGCATGACAAGGCTTTCTCATGTCATTTGACTTCTTTCTTCTTTTATTAAAAAAAAAAAAAAAAAAATTACACAACCACAGAAAAAGAGCTACTTGCAGTGGTCTACGCCATTGACAAATTTTAGATCCTACTAGTAGGATCAAAAGTGATTTGTACATTGATATTGCTGCTCTTAATTATCTACTCACAAAGCAGGATTTCAAAACCCAGACTCATCAGATGGGTGTTGCTTCTGCAAAGGTTTGATTTATAGAAATAAGAGACAGAAAAGGGACAGAAAATCAAAAGTAGCAGATCACCTGTCACCGAATAGAACCAGTGGAAGGGGCGTCCCCCCCTCTCACTGAAATTTCTTGAAACTTCCGGATGAGCAATACTAGCCGTCCAGGATAGTGCCATGGTTTGGCAGACATTGCCAAAAACTTACAAAACAGTACAATTCATACCCAAAGAGTACAAGTAAGATGCAATCAAAGACATTAATCACAGATGCAAAGTACAATCTTTGGGATGAACCATTTCTCTTTAAGAGAGTGCAGACGGAGTTATCCGTAGGTGTGTGCTTAAAGAAGAAGCACAGAAGATCCTTTGGCACTGCCATGGCTCACAGTATGGGAGACATTTTGGAAGTGAACGAACAACCAACAAGAGTCCTCCAAAGTGGCATCTCTACTGGTCCTACTCTCTATTAAAGACTTCACCAGCATTTTGTGCTTAACTGTGATAGTTGCCAAAGATCAGGAAACCTGCCTCACAGTTATTTCCATTGCCTCAACAAGGAATCTTGGAGATAGAGTTGTCTGTTGATGTATGGGGCATTGACTTCATTGGACCTTTCCCACCATCATACTCAAACACCTATATTCTGGGTGGCAGTGGATTTATGTATCAAATGGTGGAGGCTATCTGCAACAACCCACTAATGACAACTAAACAGTGTTGAAGTTCCTCTAAAAACATATCTTTAGCAGGATTGGTGTCCCTAGAGTGTTAATTCAGGTTTGATGGGGGCACTCATTTTTGTAATAAACAGCTTTAATCTGCTCTGGTACGTTATAGAGTTAACCACAGGGTGGCTACTCCATATCACCCACAAACTATCATGTCGCAAGCTGAAGGTCTCAAATAAGAGAATTTAAAAGAATCCTGGAACAAAACTGTAATTAATCGTAGAAAAGATTGGGCATAAAGCTTGGATGATGCTCTGTGGGCATACAGAACAGCATGCAAGACCCCCATAGGGACCCTCTCCATACCAGCTTGTGTTTGAAAGGCCATGTCCACTTGTCAGTGAAACTGGAACACAAGGCCTACTGGCAACCAGATTCCTAAACCTTGCTGCCAAGTTAGCTGGAGAAAAACCGACTTGTCCAACTAAATGCGAGCCTAAGAGGAATTTAAGACTCAATGCTTTCGAGAATGCAAAAAATTTACAAAGAGAAAGCAAAAAGATGGCATAATAAGAAATTGTCATCCAGATTCTTGCAGCCAGGGGAGAAAGTTATGATTATTCAATTCTAGGCTCAAATTATTCCCTGGCAAATTAAATCCCGGTGGAGACGGTCCATATATGTAATAACAAGTGTATCACCATATGGATACGTAGAGCTTCAGGGTAATAAATCTAACAAAAGGTTCATTGTTAATGGACAGAAAGTTAAACATTATCTTGAAAGGCAAATTTGGCAGCAAGAACGCTCAAAACTGAGACTTGGATTAAAAAAGCTCAGTAATAGTCCAAGCTAATGACATTAAAAGAAAGCGCTTGCTGGAGCCAACCCAGCCCAATCCACAAAAATTTAATTATTATTCGTTTTACAGGTAGATGCTACAGTATCTTCAAAAGGTGAAATAGCAAGTGGGTGAAGACAAGTTACAGAAATTGGAGCTCACTTGGCCGGTGAAAAAGCCAGTGAGAAAACATTTGGGCGGTTGAACGCCAGAAATGCAACCTGGAGGAGAGCTGGCGATGAACGCCAGAAACAAACAAGGAGGTGGCGTTTAACGCCAATTCCTAGCATCGGGCATTTTAGAAAAACGCCCAGTGACAGAGGACTTCCTGGCGTTCAACGCCAGAAAAGGATAATAAGACATCACAATGGGCGCCTTTGTTCTGGTTATATTGAACGCCTCTGCGGAGAAGCGCACCAGGAGAAGCAGCATACAGGAGAGGCAGCATTTGGGCGTATTAAACACGCCACCAAAACCATGCATTCTTGGTGCGCCGTCATGCCACAACGCGTTTAACGCCAACCAGGCAGATGCGTGGGATGGAGGAGGTTTTTAAAATTTCGCTCTCTCTTTACAAATTTTCTAATTTTTTATGTTTCAATTCATGTTTTCTTGCATAAACATGCTTTTCAAATTATATCCTCAAATCAACATAGTGTTCTAAAAATCCTAATTTCTAAAATCCCTTTTTCAAAAATTATCACATGTATCTTAATCCATAAAAAACAAAATTAATTTTCAACCAATCAAAAACTCTTTTAAGTTTAACTAATTTTTTAAAAAACTCAATTTATCTTTTTAAAAATCTTTTTCAAATCTTTTTCAACTTTCATCTTATCTTTTATTGACAATGCCTTTCCTTCCACTTCTCTCCTTCCTTTCTTCTTGAGGACAAGCCAAAACACCCCTAAGTTTTGGTGTGATTTGCCATGATCACTGAGCTAAAACTCATTAAGACCATGGCACCTAATAGAACAGGAAGAGCAAGGAATGTGACTTAAAGGAGCTGAAGCGTCAGAAATTAATTCTTGAAGGCAACCCACAGACTAGAGGAACATCCACTTCCCAAAAATACAGGTTGTTAAGTTCTAATTCCAGCTAATAACTTTTGTTTGTGATAGTATTATTTTAGGGACAATTGACCTTAGGGAGATATTAGTTAGTAATTAGGGATGTCTATTTCTGGATTTTTTATTTCCAACTAAAGTTATAATTTATTTCCATTCTCATCATCATCAAACATGAATAAAATAGTAGAATTTGTTAGAATAAAGAGGCAATTTAATTTTTTTCGAGTTCTTAATAAGGAAATTCTAATTATTCATATGAATGCGTGGCAATACTTTTGTCTTCTGAATGAATGCTTGAACAGTGCATATTTTTGATCTGTTGAGATATTATGAATGTATTAAAATTGTTGGCCTTTGAAAGAATGATGAACAAAAGGAGAAATGTTATTTGAATATCGTGAAAAACATGAAATGATTCTTGAAGCAAGAAAACAGCCAGTGAAAAAAGCCAAAAAGCTAGTGGAAAAAAAAAAAGTGGCGAAAAAAAAAAATAGAAAGAAAAAGAAAAGCAAGCAGAAAAAAGCCAAATTAGCCCCTTAAAACCAAAAGGCAAGGCGTAAAAACAGGATCCAAGGCTATGAGCATCAATGGATAAGGAGTCGCCAAAAGCGAAATAAAATCCAGGCCTAAGCGGCTAAATCAAGGTGTCCCTAACCATGTGCTTGTGTCATGAAGGTCCAAGTGAAAAAGCTTGAGACTGCAGTGCGTTAAGTCGCTGATCCAAGTCAAAAAGAGTGTGCTTAAGAGTCCTGGACACCTCTAACTGCGGACTCTAGCAAAGCTGAGTCACAATTGGAAAAGGTTCACCCAGTTATGTGTTCGTGACATTTATGTACTCCCGGTGGTAAATACTGGAAAACAAAGTGCTTAGAGGCCACGGCCAAGACTCCATAAACGTAGCTGTGTGTTCAGAAATCAACATACTAAACTAGGAGATCCAATAACACTATCTGAATTCTTGAGTTCCTATGGATACCAACCATTCTGAATTTCAAAAGGCATAAAAGTGAGATGCCAAAAAACTATTCAGAGGCCAAAAAGCTTTACAAGCCTCCGCTCATCATTAATAAGAAGGAATCTGAGCTTCACTTAAAACTCTTGAGATATTATTGCCTTCTTTATTTCTGTTAAACCTATCTTTATTTTATTCAGTGCTTTGAGGACAAGCAACAGTTAAGTTTGGTGTTGTGCATGAGCGGATATTTTATACGCTTTTTTGGGATAATCATGTAGATTTTTAGTAGTTTCAGTTAGTTTTTACTAAAAATAAATAAAAAAAAAAAAAAAAAATCATATTCTGGACTTTACTATAGTTTGTGTGTTTTCTGTGATTTCAGGTATTTTCTGGCTGAAAATTGAGCGGAAGCTGAGCAAAAAAATCTGACTTAGGCTTAAAAAGGACTGCCTTGATGCTGTTGGATCCCTGACCTCCCTGCACTCGAAATGGGATTTTCTGAGCTACAGAAGTCCAAATTGCCGCGCTCTCAACGGCGTTCGGAAAGTAGACATCCAGGGCTTTCCAGCAAATATATAAATAGTCCATACTTTTGAGCAGGACATAGACGGACGTAACTTGCGTTTAAACGCCCAAGTTCATGCTGCTGTCTGGCATTAAACGCCCAGAAAAACGTCATTATCCGAGTTGAACGCCCAAAACACGTCCATAACATGAAGTTTGACGCCAAAAAAGGCCTCTACACGTGAAAAGCTTTAGTCTCAGCCCCAGCACACACCAAGTGGGCCCCCAGAAGTGAATTTCTACAAAATCATAATTTAATAAAAAAATTATCTTAGTTTATTCATTTTTTTTTTTTTTTGGTAATTATTTACTATTTAAACAACTTTTACAGAACATTTCTTCTACCTCATGACATTTTCAGATCTGAATTATATTCTTTTGACGCATGAGTCTCTAAACTCCATTGTTGGGGGTGAGAGGCTCTGCTGTGTCTCGAGTTGATTTAATACGAATTCCTTTGTTATTCCATTCAAACACCTATGTTCTTATCTAAGATGTTTATTCGCGCCTAACTGTGGAGAAGGTGATGATCCTTGGCACTCATCACCTTCCTCACACCATGAACGTGAAGTACACCACAAATGTCCCGCAGGAGGATCTCTTGTTGCCTGAGACAACCACCTCCGTTCTACATTCAGAATTGAATGAATATCTCTTAGATTCCCCAAACAGAATCTTCGTGTATAAGCCCGGTATTGCATGGCGGCACATGAGAATCCTGGAAAGTCATCAAACCCTTGTCCTTGTGGTATTCCGAGTAGGATTCCGGGATGGAATGACTGTGCAACGTGCTCCAAACTTTAACCTGCTTGGGCGTTAGTGACAGACGCAAAAAGAGTAGATTCTATTCCAGTAGGAGCCGGAACCAACCGGTGATTAGCCGGACTGTGACAGAGTGCGTTGCATAGTTTTTCACTGCAGCAGGATGGGATGTAGCCATTGCCAACGGTGACACCCTACATAGAGCTTTGCCATGGAAGGAACCTGCGTATGAGAAGAGGATTTCAATGAAGAGTTGAAGTCAGAGGACAAAGCATTCTCCAAAAACTCCAACATATTCCCCAGTACTGAAAATCAAGTAACTCCTTATTATTTTTAACTTACAAATTTATTGAAATTTGCAGTTTGGCTTTTTTACAAAATAATCCAAATTATCCTATTTGATATCCTGACTAAGACTAATAAAATAAATATTGATTGCCTCAAACCAATTAATCTTCTGTGGATTCGACCCTTACTCACAAGGTATTACTTGAACGACCAGTGCACTTGACTGGCTCAGATTTGAACGAAGTTGTGAGCTTCTCTAATCAGCTTAGTTAAAATTAGTTTTTAACTTTTTGCGCCACATGCCAAGGAGCCATTAATGAAGCATTCACAATTTCTTCCACCAATGCCCACAAACACATGATTGGCGTGGAACCTTTTCAGATTGTGACTCAGCTTTCCAAGAGTCCCCAATTAGAGGAGTCCAAGGTTCTTAAGCACATCTTTGCTTTGGCGAATCACGGACTTTAACCACTCAATCTCAAGCATTTCACTTGGACCATTTCATGACAGAAGCACATGGTTAGGGACACTTGATTTAGCCGCTTAGGCCAGGGTTTTATTCCGTTCGGCCCTCCTATCCATTAATGCTCAAAGCCTTTGAATCCTCTTTACCCTTGCCTTTCCGTGTTAAAAGGCTACTGGCTTTTTCTGCTTGCCTTTTATTCGTTTCTTTCTTTCTTTCTTTTTTGCCATTAATTATCTTATTATTTATTTTTTTGCAAGATTTTTCCTTTTTCACTAGCTTTTTCCTTGCTTTCAAGGACCATTTTTATGATTTCTTAGATTATCAATAACATTTTTCTTTGTTTCATCATTCTTTCAAGAGTCAACAATATTTAAAACATATATATATTATATTATAATATATTATATATATATAATATATATTGAAAAAAAAAAAAAAAAAAAAACACAGAAAAACCAAAAAAAGTATTTGCCAACCACATCAAAATAAATAAACCTAATTAAAAAATTAGTATAGGGACCTAATTCAAAATTTCATGTACTTCTTGTTCTTTTGCAAATAGGAACATTTTTCATTCAAGAAARGTGATGGATTTATGGGACATTCATAGCTTCAAGGCATAGACACTAGACACTAATGATCATGTAATAAAGACACAAACATAGACAAACATAAAGCATAAAAAATCGAAAAAAAACAGAAAAATAAATAACAAGGAAATTAAAGAACAGGTCCACCTTATTGATGGCGGCTAGTTCTTCCTCTTGAAGATCCTATGGAGTGCTTAAGCTCCACAATGTCTCTTCCTTGCCTTTGTTGCTCCTCCTTCATGGCTCTTTGGTCCTCTCTGATTTCATGGAGGATAATGGAGTGCTTTTAGTGCTCCATCCTTAGTGCTTTTGGTGCTCCTATCCTTAGTTTCTCCCAATAGTTGTGTGGAGAAAAATGTATCCCTTGAGGCATCTCAGGGATTTCTTGATGAGGGAATTCCTCATGCTCTTGTTGAGTCCTTGAGTGGCCTCTCTTGTTTACTCCATCCTCTTTCTAGTGATGGGCTTTTGAGATAAATCTCTTCATCTCTCATGACTCGAAGTTGGAAGCAACTGCCTTTCCTTTTCCTCTTTCTAGAGGTTTTTTCGGCCTTAGGTGCCATTAATGGTATTGGAAAACCAAAAAGCAACACTTTTACCCACACCAAACTTAAAAGGTTTGCTCGTCCTCGAGCAAAAGAGGAAAGAAAAGAGGAGAAGAAGAAGAAATAGAGGAGATGGAGGTGTGTGGAAATTCGGCTAAGGGGGTTAAGTATTGGAGATGTGTGAAATGGAAGGTGGTAAGGAGGGTTATTTATACGGTAAGGGAGAGGGGGTAACCGTGTGGAGAATGGGTGGGTTTGGGAAGGAAATGGTTTGAATTTGAATGGTAAGGTAGGTGGGAGTTAGGGAATAGTGTTATGGAAATGTGTGAAGAAGAGGAAGAGTGAGGTGGGATAGGTGGGGATCCTGTGGAGTCCACAGATCCTGAGGTGTCAAGGAATTCTCATCCCTACACCTTCCTGGCATTTAAACGCCCACTGTGTGCCAAATCTGGCATTAAACGCCAGGTTTGCTACCTTTCATGGCGTTAAATGCTAGGCTTGTGCCCCTTTCTGGCGTTTAACGCCAGTCAGACACCAGACAGCCCTTTTTGGCATTAAACGCCAATCTGGCTGCCAATTCTGGTGTTTAACGCCCAGAATGCTGCCAGACTGGGTGTTAAACGCCCATTCTGCTATCCTTGTAACGTTTAAACGCCAGTAAGCCTGTCCTCTAGGGTGTGCTGTTTTTGATGGTGTTTTTCATTCTGCTTTAATTTTGCAGTTGTTTTTATGACTTCACATGATCATCAACCTATAGAAAACATAAATTAACATAGATAAATAAAATTGGGTTTCCTCATAATAAGCTTTTCTTTAATGTCAATAGCTTGACAGGAAGCTCTTACAGAGCTTCACAGATGCTCAGAGCATGATGGTGGCCTCCCAACACCAGACTTAGAGTTTGGATGTGGGGGCTGTGCTTGACTCTGCATGGAGAGAATTAGATGAAGCTTTTCATGCTTCTTCTCCATGTTTACAAAGGAAAATCCTTGAGCCTTAAACACAAGGTAGTCCTCATTCACTTGAAGGACTAACTCTCCTCTGTCTACATCAATCACAGCTTTTGTTGTGGCTAGGAAGGGTCTTCCAAGGATGATGGATTCATCCTCATTCTTCCCAGTGTCTAGGATTTTGAAGTCAGCAGGGATGTAAAAGCCTTCAACCTTTAGCAAGACATCCTCTACAAGTCCATAAGCCTGTTTCATTGATTTATCTGCCATCTCTAGTGAGATTCTTGCAGCTTGTACCTCAAAAATCCATAGTTTTTCCATTACAGAGAGTGGCATGAGGTTTACACTTGACCCTAGGTCACACAGAGCCTTCTCAAAGGTCATGGTGCCTATGTTGCAAGGTATTAAGAACCTTCTGGGATCCTCTTTCTTCTGAGATAACTTCGATTGAACCAATGCATTTAGTTCACTGATGAGCAATGGAGGTTCATCCTCCCAAGTCTCATTACCAAATAAGTTGGCATTCAACTTTATGATTGCTCCTAGATACTGAGCAACTTGCTCTTCAGTAATAACTTCATCTTCTTCAGAGGAAGAATACTCATCAGAGCTCATGAATGGTAATAGAAAGTTCAGTGCAATCTCTATGGTCTCTAGATGAGCCTCAAACTCCTTTGGTTCCTCAATAGGGAACTCCTTGTTGGCCAGTGGACGTCCCATGAGGTCTTCCTCACTGGGAATCACTGCCTTTCCCTCCTCTACAGGTTCGGCCATGTTGGATGTGTAGATGGACATGCACTCTCTTTTTAGATTCTCTTCTGTATTGCTTGGGAGAGTACTAGGAGGAGTTTCGGTAACTCTTTTAATCAGCTGACCCACTTGTGCCTCTAAATTTCTGATGGAGGACCTTGTTTCATTCATGAAACTGAGAGTGGTTTTGGATAGATCAGAGACTATATTTGCTAAGCCAGAGAGGCTCTGCTCAGAATTCTCTATCTGTTGCTGAAAAGATGATGGAAAAGGCTTGCTATTGCCAAACCTATTTCTCCCACCATTATTGTTGTTGAAGCCTTGTTGAGGCTTCTGTTGATCCTTCTATGAGAAATTTGGATGATTCCTCCATGAAGAATTATAGGTGTTTCCATAAGATTCTCCCATGTAATTCACCTCTTCCATTGCAGGATTCCCAGGGTCATAAGCTTCTCCTTTAGAGGAAGCTTCTTTAACACCGCCTAATGCAGCTTGCAATCCAGTCAGATTCTGAGAAATCATATTGACTTGCTGAGTCAATATTTTGTTCTGAGCCAATATGGCATTCAGAGTATCAATCTCAAGAACTCCTTTCTTCTGAGTTACCCCATTATTCACAAGATTCCTTTCAGAAGTGTACATGAACTGGTTATTTGCAACCATCTCAATGAGTTCCTAGGCTTCTACAGGTGTTTTCATATGAAGGGATCCACCAGCAAAATGATCCAATGACATCTTTGACATTTCATACAGACCATCATAGAATATATATATATATGATGCTCCATTCTGGGAACATGTCAGAAGGACACCTTTTGGTTAATTACTTGTATCTTTCTCAAGCTTCATAGAGGGATTCACCTTCCTTCTGTCTAAAGGTTTGGACGTCCACTCTGAGCTTACTCATCTTTCGAGGTGGAAAGAATTTGGTCAAGAAAGCATTGACCAGCTTGTCCCAAGAGTTCAGGCTTTCTCTAGGTTGTGAGTCCAACCATGTCCTAGCTCTGTCTCTTACAGCAAAGGGGAAAAGCATAAGTCTGTAGACCTCGGGATTAACCCCATTTGTCTTAACAGTATCATAGATCTTCAAGAATTCAGATAAGAACTGATGAGGATTTTCTGCATTAGAGAAACTAATTGAGGCTTAAGCTCAAAGTTGTTTGCTCCAATGGCAGGAATTGAGATGCTTCTTCCATAGAAGTTGGAAGTTGGTGCAGCATAGTCACCAAGCATCTTCCTTGCATCTCTGGCATTGTTGTTATTTTCGGCTGCCATGTCTTCTTCTTTTTCAAAAATTACTGTCAGGTCCTCTCCAAAGCGTTGTGCTCTAGCTTCTCTTAGCTTCCTCTTCAGAGTCCTTTCAGATTTAGGATCGGCTTCAACAAGAATATCTTTATCCTTGTTCCTGCTCATGTGAAAAAGAAGATAACAGAAAAGAAGAGGAATCTTCTATGTCACAGTATAAAGATTCCTTTATGTGAGTAGAAGAAGAGAAGAAGAGAAGAATGAGGTAGAGAGAAAATAAAGAGAATTCGAACACAGAGAGGGAGAGAGGGTTCAAATTTTAAGAAAGAGAGAAGTGTTAGTAAATAAATAAATAAATAAATAAATAGAAAGGGATGAGAGAGAGGAAATTTAAATATTAAATAAAAGGTAAAATATTTTTGTTTTTATTTTAAATATTAGTTACTATTCGAAAAATAAAGAAAGGAATAAAATAAAATTAGAGTTTAAAACAATTAGTTAATTAAAAAGATTTTTGAAAAAGTTGTTAGTGGTTTTCGAAAATTGGAGAGAGAAAAGTAGTTAGGTGGTTCTGAAAAAGATAAGAATTAGTAAACTTTTCAAAATCAAACAAAAATTCAAGTAGCTAATTGAAAAAGATTTGAAAATAAATTTTGAAAAGATAAGAAGTTAGAAAAAGATTTTGAAATTAAGTTTTGAAAAACAAATGATTGAAATCTATTTTAAAAAGATTTAATTTTTAAAATTAAAATTGATGACTTGACTAACAAGAAACTAAAAGATATGATTCTAGAATTTAAAGATTGAACCTTTCTTAATAAGAAAGTAACAAACTTAATTTTTTTTGAATCAAATCCTTAATTGTTAGCAAGGTTTTCGAAAATATGAGATGAAAATAAGAAGAAGATTTTGAAAATCAATTTTTAAAATTTTCGAAAATATTAAGAAGAAAATGAAAAAGATTTGATTTTTGAAAAAGATTTGAAAATATAGAATTCTTAAATTGAAATTTTGACTTGACTAACAAGAAACAACTAAATTTTAAAAATCTTTGATTAAGTCAACCCAAAAATTCGAAATTTATGAGTGAAATAGGGAAAAGATATTTTTTTGATTTTTGAATTTTAATGAGGAAAGAGAAAAACGAAAAAAATTGACTCAAAACATAAAAATTTTGGATCAAAACCAATGATGCATGCAAGAACATTTTGAATGTCAAGATGAACACCAAGAACACTTTGAAGATCATCACGAACATCAAAAACATATTTTTTAAAAATTTTTAAGAAAAGAAACACATGCAAGACACCAAACTTAGAAATTTTTAATGCTTAGACACTAACAAATTAAAAATGCATAAGAAAAACAAGAAGAGACACAAAACATGGAAATCAAAAGATCAAACAAAGACAATCATCAAGAAAAACATATGCACGAGTTTTCGAAAAATGCTAGAAAAATAAAAACATGCAATTGACACCAAACTTAAAATTTGACTCTAGACTCAAACAAGAAACACAAAAATTTTTGATTTTATGATTTTATTAAATATTTTTTTTGAAAACTTTTCGAAAATTATAAAAAATTTTTTTGAAAGATTTTAAAAAATTTGACAATAGAACAAGAAGAAAATTACCTAATCTAAGCAACAAGTTGAACCGTCAGTTGTCCAAATTCGAACAATCCCCGGCAACGGCGCCAAAAAATTGGTATGCAAAATTGTGATTCACACTTTTCACAACTTCACATAGCTGACCAGCAAGTGCACTGGGTCATCCAAGAAATACCTTACGTGAGTAAGGGTCGATCCCATGGAGATTGCTGGCTTGAAGCAAGCTATGGTCATCTTGTAAATCTCAGTCAGGCGGATTCAAATGGTTATGAGGTTTGATAATAAAAAGAACAATAAAACATAAAATAAAATAAAGTCACTTATGTTGTTCCTTGGTGGGAATTTTAGATAAGCGTTTGGAGATGCTTTGTTGCCTCTGAACCTTTGCTTTCCTATTGTCCTTATTGAATCATGCATTCCCCCTTCCATGGCAAGCTGTATGTTAGTGGATCACCGTTGTCAATGGCTACCATCTGTCCTCTTAGTGAAAACATGTCCTCTACGGTTTCCCACATGGCTAATCAGCTGTCGGTTCTCGATCGTGTCGGAATAGAATACATTTATTCTTTTGCACACTATCACTGCGCCCAACAGTCACGAGTTTGAAGCTCGTCACAGTTATCCCATCCCGGATCCTACTCGGAATACCACAGACAAGGTTTAGACTTTCTGGATCTGAAGAATGCTGCCAATTGATTCTAGCTTATACCACGAAAGTTCTAATGTCACAGATTCGAATGCTCTGTTGTCAGGAGAGGTGATTCAGATCCGTGAGTCAGAGACCAAAGAGAGTATACTCCAGCTGTCGTCCAATGACTACGTTGAACATCACATAGACCGCTTTGTGGTTGTCAGGAACGCGGATCTTGGCTAAGCGAGTAACAAAGATTGGGTGATTGTCATGGGTCACCCCTTCATTCTGACTTAACTGAATTAAGTATGAGAGTATATCTTGGAGGAGAAGTAGGCGTGAATTGAATAGAAAAATAATAATACTTGCATTAATACTCGAGGAACAGCAGAGCTCCTCACCTTAATCTGTGAGGTGTAGAAACTCCACTGTTGAAAAATACAAAAGAACAAGGTTTAGACATGGCCGAATGGCCAGCCTCCCAAATGGCATAATACAATCGAAATAAGATTCAAAGACCTGATATAAGGATCGAAGAATGGTCCAAAGATGTGAATACAATAGTAAAAAGTACAATTTATACTAAACTAGTAAACTAGGTTTACAGAAAATGAGAATTGAAGCTTTCAGGTGCATAGGCTCTTCTTGGAGTTTAAATGCCAGTTCTGGTGCCAATTTGGGTGTTTAACTCCAGCTTTGGTGCCAGTTCTAGCGTTTTACTCCAGAAAAGGATCTCTGGTGGGCGTTTGGACGCCAGTTTGGCCCATCAAATCCCAGGCAAAGTATAGACTTTATACATTGCTGGAAAGCCCAAGATGTCTACTTTCCAACACAATTGAGAGCGCACCAATTGGATTTCGGTAGCTCCAGAAAATCCACTTCGAGTAGAGGGAGGTCAGAATCCAACAGCATCTACAGTCCTTTCTCAGCCTCTGAATCAGATTTTTGCTCTGGTCCCTTAATTTCAGCCAGAAAATACCTGAAATCACAAAAAAACACAAAAACTCATAGTAAATTCCAGAAATGTGATTTTTGCTTAAAAACTAATAAAAATATACTAAAAAGTAACTAAAACATACTAGAAACTTCCTAAAAATAATGCCAAAAAGCGTATAAATTATCCACTCATCATAGACCAAAAATAATATAACTACTAGAATGAAAATGAGATGCAATGAAAACTAAGTAAAACAAGTAGAGAAACGTGGGAAAAAGCAAGAAAAAGGGGGGAGGGGATGGAAGGGGTAGTAGTGCATTAGGGCTCAAATGGAAGAAAAATAAAAATTTTGCCGAAAATAGCACGTGTCTGTGCGTACGCACACTAGGTAAAAAGTGGGAGGTGTGCACTCGCACAAGGTGTGTGAGTGCTCCAAACAAAAAGGAAAACAAGACGTGTGCGTACGTGCAAACGGGTGTGTACACACAAAACACTTTTTTTTGTAAAGAACAAGGTTCATGTGTGCGTACGTGCACAAGTTGCACTTGTGCGCGCGCACAGCTTTGGGCGCTCGCACAAAGGAGCGCGAAACAGGGGTTGCGTGTGTACGAACAAGGCACAAAACACAGGGAAATGCGCGCGCACAAGACGTGCTGGCACTACGAATAGGGGGCATGAAGGCTTGTGTGCGTACGTACAGGTGGGTGCGTATGCACAGAAAGTGAAATTTCATTGTTGTGTGCATGCGCACAGGGGTGTGCGCACGCACATGCGCTATATTTCCCAAAACTTTTTCTTCAAAATTCTAAGGTATTGAACCTAAGCTCATCCCAAATCAACCCCAAAACATTTAAAACATCACAAAATCATGATCCATATCAAAATCAACCTACTAAATCCAAAATTAAACTAATTCTAAGCTAGCTAAAAGAAGCAAAATGCAATAAAACAAGACTATAAAGAAAGAGAAAGGGTAAGAAAGATGTTACCATGGTGTGGTGTCTCCCACCTAGCACTTTGGTTTATAGTTCTTAAGTTAGACTTATTGAGAAGACTCTTGTTAGGGTGGCTTGTGTTTCCACTCATCCTTGAATCTCCATCCAAGCTTGCACTTTATAGGTCCTCTGGGATCCCATACTCTAGGCATCCTCTCACCTTCTTGTTGATCACTATGCTCCAAGCCAGATGAACAAACTCTTAAATGACCCTTTAGACAACCCAACACTCTCCGGAAATCACCCCATTGTGCTTGACACCATGCTTGAACTCCAATTCTTGAATTAACCTTCTTGATGATCCTTGGAGTCCTTTGGCTACCAACACTCCTTTTTCCACCATGCACCAACCCAAGAAAGACCATGAGTTGGTAGTCCATTTCCAAGATAGCATATTGGTGGGGGCCAATGAAGTGCATAGGTGAAATTGCCACCCACTCAATGTGCTCTTTGTTGTCAACTCCTTCCTCACCAACTTCCTCTTTCCCATCACTCAAGTCATAACAAGGAGGTTGTGAGAAGTCTACCTCCATGTTTCTCCCAAACTCAATAGGGAGAGGCTCATTAGGATTAACCAAGGAGGACAAAAAATCATCAATGATGGAATCCTCATCTTAATCAATCTCCCTCAATTCTCCCTTTYTCTCCTCCAATTCCAATACTCCACTTTCTCCCTCTTGTTCCAATTCATGCTCTATCTCTTCTTCTTTCCCTTGTGGCTCCATGCTCTCCTCTTCACTACACCTTTCAATTTCTCCTTCACACTTCTCAAGAGGGGTGTCTTGATCGGATGAGCGTAGTAGAACCAAGCGGTTCACCGCTTCGGCTATGGTAGCCATGAATTGCCCTTGTGTGCTTCGGAATTCTTCTTGCTCTTGGAGAAAGGCTTGAAGGTCTTGTTGGTCTTGGGCCAAGGGTTGGGGAACTTCATATTATGGTGAAAATTGAGGTTTATAGTTTGGGAGAAAGGTTGTTGATGAGCGGATAATTTATACGCTTTTTGGCATTGTTTTTAGATAGTTTTTAGTAAGTTTGAGCTACTTTTAGGGATGTTTTCATTAGTTTTTAGGCAAAAATAATATTTCTGGACTTTACTATGAGTTTGTGTGTTTTTCTGTGATTTCAGGTAAAGTTACGACGTCTATCTTCACACAAGTATAGGACTATTATACTTGCTGGGAAAGCCCATGGATGTCTACTTCCAACCCAGTTGATTGAGCGCCCAATTGGATTTCGTGTAGCTCCTAGACAAATCCACTTTCGAGGTGCAGGGAGGTCAGATCCAACAGCATCAGCATTCCTTTTTCAGCCTAACTCAGCTTTTTTGCTTAGCTCCCTCAATTTCAGCAGA
>QBTX01002526.1:0-13363 GCA_003063285.2 Arachis monticola
GAGTTTGGCTAGGACTTGTGGCTCAAATCAATTCATATCCACTTGACTTTCCTTTAATTTTTTTTTTTTTTTTATTTTACTTTTTATTCATGAACAATTCTCATCACAATTGAGAAGGATAACTAGGATAGGAACTTCTAGTTTTCATACCTCTCCAAGAGCCCTTTTATTATAGGTTTTTTAGTTTATTTTCATGCCAATTTACTTTTCATGCTTTTATTTCCAAAAACCCCCAAAATAACTATGAACCAATAACAAACACTTTATTGTAATTCCTAGGGAGAACGACCCGAGGTTTAAATACTTCGGTTTATAAGATTTTAGGGGTTTGTACTTGTGACAACAAATTTTTGCAATGAAAGGATTATTGTTGGTTTAGAGACTTATACTCAACGAGATTTCATTGTGAATTTATAAACCCATCAAAAATCCAATTCGTCAATGCCACATTCCTCTGAGGCATTTCATCAAACAGCCTCTCTGCCTCCACCATATGCCCACATCTTTCACATTAGCCAACCAACGCAATAGCCGTCTATGAAACTACATTCTTCTCAAAAGACATTCCATCAAAACACCTTTTAAAAATTCAAAAAAAAAAAAAACCATTTTTTTCATAAACATTATCAACCCAAAAAAGGTTCCAACAACATATCACATTCAACCCCCACACTTCAACGCCGAGCCATGGAGCAATTTTCATTCGCATGATTGACGAATGGATTTTTGGATGGTATAAGAATTCACCCAATGAAAATCGTCGTTGAAGTATAGTCCTCTAAACCAACAATAAATCCTTTCAATGCAAAATTTAGTTTTGTTCACTAAGTACAAACCCCTAAAAATCTATAAACCGAAAGTATTCAAACAACGGGTCGTCTCTCAAAGGACCTTGCCAGGGTAGTGTTCCTTGTTATTGGTTATGGACTTGTTTATTTTTGGGGTTTTTGGAATGAGGAATGTGAATAGTAAATGGAGGAAAACTTTATATATTTTTCACAAAATGGTCTTGGCAAAGTTTGGTTGTCGAAGGGTCTTCTTCATTATCACTAGCCACAAGTATGGTAGTTGCAAGGAATAATCCCACTTAGTCATCCTTAAATCGATTAACAAAGGAAAGTCAAGAGAGTTATAATGCACATCCTAGTCCATAAGTCCAAGCTTTTCGCACTAAATTGGATTAATGAAAGGCTAGAGTTAATGGCTAACAACTAATTCAATCATGTGATCACTAATGACTCAATAATCCTAAGGTTACCCTTCCTCAAGCAAGAATATAAAATTCTAGTCTAAACATTCTCCGAGATATTTAATCAAACACTTGGAAAGCACAAAAAGAAAAGTATAGTCAATCACAAACAAGAATGAATTCTAATAACAATTGAATGTAAAGAATTAACAACAAACATCAAGGAAATCACAAATTATCATGAATTACCTCATTTGCATATTGAAAGAAATAAAGAGACAAGAGTAATCTCAATTACAAAACCTAAAAAAAACAAAAATAAGAAGAAATTACAACAAGAGAATAGGGATGGAGAGAAGAACCAAAGTGTAGCAATCAACAAATCAATTGAAGGTAGAAAGTTAGAAGGAGACTTGAATTAAAACCTAGATCTATGAGATCCTAAATCTAAATCCCCTAATTCCTAATCTAATTCTAGAAGAGAAGGAGAGCTTCTCTCTCTAACTCTACTAACATCTAAAAACTAAAACTATGACTAATGATTTAAAGTATCTTGATAATCCCTTCTTCAATCCTGGGCTTTAAATAGCATCTGAAAAATGAAGTTGGATTGGGCCACAAAGGCTTTTCTTAAAATCGATGGCGCACGTGTTTGCTTTTAGTGAGTCATGTGCCATCAACGGCGCGTCCGCGTACTGTGGCGCAGCGTGCGCGCCTCCTATGAAGCGATGGCAACTAATAGCAAAATCTTATAATCGTTTCGGAAGCCCACCAGATGTTAAGCTTTCCGCGCCCAAAACCCAACTAGAATCGCATATTTGGACCTCTGTAAGCTAAGTTATGGTCAATTAAGTTGCAAAGAGGTCAGGGCCTTGACAGCTTTTTTGGGTTGGCCATCATTTTTCAATGAGTTCCTCAAACTTTACATGCTTTTTTCTTCATTCCCTTAAATCCAATCTTTGCCTCCCTAAATCTGAAATCCACTTAACATAACATATCAAGGCATCTAATAGAATCTAGGTGAATTAAAATTTAGCTATTTTAAGTCCTAAAAAAGCATGTTTTCACTCTAAAGCACAATTAAGGGAGAAGTTATAAAACCATGCTATTTCATTGAAATAAATGTGGTTTAAAAGTTGATAAAATAACCCAAAAATCAATACAAGAATAAACCTACAAATGGGTTTTGTCAAACCTCCCCACACTTTAAAAATAGCATGTCCTCCATGCTTATAAGCCAAAAGAGAAAACAAAGGTATCAACAATTTATTCAATGTAAATGAACTATATGCAACCTAAACAATATGCAACTAAATACAAATGGTTTTTACCTAACTTGGTTTAAAAAATAAATCAAATCCTCCAAGTCATACGTGCACAAGTAGGATTGAGGCAAGATCAATATAACGACATGAATCCTACGCCAATTTCGAAATATCAAAAATAGAATGGCAAGTAGACTTGCGAGAAGAACGCTCATGAAAGCCAGGGAATCAAGGAATTTGAGCATCGAACCCTCACACGCGGAAGTGTTTGCACTATAGTCGCTCGGTGTTTGGGGTGATTCTCGTCCACAATTCTCCCCCTTATTTCATGCTTTTCCAAGATTTTGTTTTTTCCTCTTTTTTTTTTTTTTATTTTTTTCAATGCATGCATACACGTAATCATGAGGTTCTTTTCTTTAGTTGTTAAATGGGGTTAGGGTCAAGGTAGGATTTGCATATATGGCTAGTGGACTTAAGGATTTGAATCTTTGATTAACTTAAACGTTTTTTTTTTTTTTTTCCCTTTTCTTTTTTTTTTTTTTTTTTTTTTTTTCTTTTTTTTTTTTTTTTTTTTTTTTCTTTTTTTTTTTTTTCCTTTTTTCTTTTTTCTTCTTTTTCCATTTTTCTTTTCCCCTTTTCCTTTTTTTTTTTTTTTTTTTTTTTTTTTTTTTTTTTTCTTTTTTTTTTTTTTTTTTTTTTTTTTTTTTTTTTTTTTCTTTCCTTTTTTTTTTTTTTTTTCTTTTTTTTTTTTTTTTTTTTTTTTTTTTTTTTTTTTTTGTTTTCCTTTTTTTTTATTTTTCCTCCTTTTTTTTTTTTTTTTAATTTAGAAAATAACAAATTAAGTACTAATCTAACTTCCCCCATCCTCACTTTTTTCCAAACACATACTCTCGCATTTTCTTTTCATTTCACACACCTTATGCATTGATTCTTATTGACTTCACCTTTGGGGTATTTTGTCCCTTTTTTGCTTAATTGCTCTTCTTTTTTTTTTCTTTCTTTTTTTCTATATTACATTTTTTCTTTTTTTCTTTTTTCTTATTTTTTTCTTTTTTTCAAACTTTTATTTTCTTTTTTTTTTCTTCATATTCAAGCATTTTTTTTTCTTTTTTCTTCAACTATACACCAAGAACATCAAATGCATAAGGTCTATACAATTTAATAAAATACAATGAGTATGTACAATTCTCACAATATAAAAATACAAAAACACAAACACAGCCTTTTATTACCCCAACCAATGTCCAAAGTTTTTTTTAGCCCCACTCTTGGTGAACAACTACACATCACTAGCCTTACAGCACCAATCACAAGATCCCAAAAATAAAGGACATTCATTGTTTTCCGCTTTAAAGCTTGATGTGCTGAAAAAAATAAAGAAAGCAAGTGGGTTAAGCGTAGGCTCAAAATCGGCTAACAAAGGAGAGTAAAAGGTAAGGCTATTTGGATAAGTGAGCTAATGAAATGATAGGCCTCTCAATATAATGCATGAATACAAGGATAAATGGGACAATATAGGATTCAACAAATCAAAGAATTACAAATCATAGAAAGAAAGAAACAATACACCGGCAAGAAAGGAAAATTAAGTGGTTAATAAGTGGTAACCACACCATTAGGCTCAAATCTCACTTGCTTATGTTCTCAGCGTCAAAACCATGTTTCAAATAAATTTCTTTCAAAGCAAGTTCAACAAAAATTTTCAAATTGGTTAGGTTACCCTAAAAACGGTTTCTTGGAAAGAAAATCATCACACCTAACCAGTAGTCCTAATAAACAAAAGAAAGTGGTAAAAATATGTACAAATTCCTAACTAAACAATGCAAACACTAATCATGCAATGCAATAGCTAATCCTAATTAAAGAAAATAAAAAAATTTGGTGTTGAAAAGGAATTTTTTTTTTACCCATGGAGATCGGTCAGACGAACCTCCGCACACTTGAAGATTGCACGGTCCTCGGTGCATGCAAAGAAGAGCAAGGTAGACGGGTTGCTACAATTGATGAGCTTCTTCACAAGGTTGCGCGGAGGACTTGTTTGGGGCCCCATTTAAAAGCTTTTCCTTTCTCCCTTCTTTGGTGCCAACCAAAAAGGAAAAGAAAAGGAACAGAAATTAAGCCATAACAAGATATCAAGGCAAATTAGAACGATGATAAGGCGGGGGCTAATGCCCAATAAAAGTATGATTTCCTACTAAACATGTTAGCTAAGGCATGTTGAGTGAGAAAACATGTATAAGCTAATGGCATATGGCATATCAATGATACTTGGTGCAAGAGTAAAGTTAAAGTATAAAGAGTGTGTTGAGCATCAAGTTCAATTGAGAAGAAGTGGGTCATGAAAAAGACAATATGAGGTCATATCAATGCACAAAGGACACAAGAAAAGTCATACAGGATGAAGCATTGATTTAAAAAAAAAAGTTTCATTCACCCAACAATAATCAAAACAAGTAAAGAAGCACCAAAAAAATAATGTAAGAAAGTTCAACAATTGAAGTAGGAAAGTTCAACACCATTATTAAAAATGGAAAACTTAAGAAAATAAAATGAGAACAAGGTAAAAAAAAACAAAAAATTAAATGCAATGAATTGAAAAATCAAGCAAATGCAAATAAAAGAAAAATGGAGGAAAAAAGAGAGAAAAAAAAAACAAAATTTTTTTTTGGTTTTTTTTTTTTTTATAGTATTTTATTTTTTAATTTAAATTTATTATAAATTAATTATTATTTTTTTTTTTTTAATTTCATTTATATTAAAAGAAATTTTTTTTTTTGAAAGAGAAGGAAGAAGATAAAAAAAATATAGAAAGAAAGAAGAGAAGTAGAAAGAGGAGAAAGGAGGAAAGGAGAAAACAGGGTCGCAAATCCGCGCTAGCGCATAGCTGCATCTCAGCGCGCTACGCGTGGATGAGCTTGTGATCCCAGCACAATGCTGGCACAACGTGCGCACAATTCTCTGGTTTTTGTACCAAAAGTTGCGGAAGTGCAATGTGCGCGCGCGCGCACAGCGGCGTGTAACATGGCGCCGATGGCTCCCTTTTTTTTTTTTTTTTTTTGCCCCAAAAGCAGAAAAATTGCCCAAGAGCTCCCTATAATGTCCAAACCTCTTCTTTATTTTATATTCATCAAACAATTCACAAAATATATGGTTGCAATTTGGATTTTAGGATTTATTCATCTACCTACTAAATGAATACACATAATTTTTTTATTTTAATTCTTATGAATAAGAAAATCAATATGAAATGAAAATCTACATACAATGGCAACTCAATCACTTATTATAACAAACAAAAGAGAATGGATAAGAGGTTACCCAATGGTGGGTGTGGTCTCCCACCTAAGCACTTTTAGTTTTTAAGTCCTTAATGTTGGAACATTTGAAGGGGCTCAATTGTCATGGTGGCCTTAATGTTTGTACATCTGTAGCCTTGAATTCCAAGGATCTTGCCCTCATCAATTGGTTGAAATAGAATATACTAACCGTCTTCACTAAAGCTTGGTGCAAAGTTCAAAAACACAGAAATGAGTCCCCATAGTTGGTCTTCATTCAGCGAGCCGGGGTCCCATATCTTATCTTCGCACATTAACACTCAACAGATAAACCGTCATTCAAATTTGAATCTTCATACTTTTTTTTCCGGGTGGTTGACATATAGAATTCTCTTTAGCACACCTAGCCTTCTGTCGAGACCCATGCAAAGTGGTATTCTTTTCCCAATATTCTTCCTATAACCTTTGAAAGCTTTGACCTTTAATGAGCCCTTAATTCCCAAACTACGCAAACCACTACACAACTTATTCTTGCTTTTAATTCCACAAAGAGTTCTAAGTTGTCCATCCGTTTTAATCAAACCATATTCAAGCAGTGAAAGGTAAAAAGCTTATGGATAAGAATTTTTACCCACTTGAATGTTGTGTTGGATGGTGACTCGGGAAGGGAGACCTCCCCACACTTAGACCATAGCAAGGTCTACTCTTTCCGTGTGCTCTTCTCTTTGTGTATTTCCACCTTTTTGCGAGCTTCCTTGATTTCAACCCTTCCCCTTTATCAACAATATAGCTTGGTGGTTGTCTTTCAAAGAACTTTGATTTCTTTTGCCTAATGGGAGGTGGTTCAATTTTGAATAGAAAATATTCCATTGATGAATAAATCCATTTCTTGGTCAACGTCTTCATATTCTTCCAATTTTGATATACACACCATGCCAACGTTTTTCTCCTTGGTTAGCTCTCTTTCTTCCTGCCTCATTGCTCACCAGGGTAATGGGACGGGTTGTTGACACTCCTTTTTATACTTTCAACTCTATGTTCCAATGGAGAGTATTCCCATTGTGGAGAGGAATTCATCCATGATTGAATCCATTTCTTGATAAACCTCTTCCAAGTCTCCAACGAGGATATGCCTTGGAGGGGGGGTTGACGCACCCTCTTTTCCAACATCAATATCAAGCTTCTTGAAGAGTGCTCCATGAGACTACATTCCTTTTTTGACTTTCAACATCACCTAAATCTTCAACCAACTTTTTTTTTTTTTTTTTTTTTTTTTCTCTTCAATGTTTAGCTTCCCTCTATGTTGCTCCAATTACAAAATGGGCATTTTCTCATCCCACCAGGAAGTTTTCCAAATCTCATCCTTCCCCCCCAAATGCTTTGCCTCTTCCTTCTGCGGTTTTTTCCACATGTGGCTATGGAAGCACCTTGAGTATTCAAACATCGGTAGGCTAAAGTGTGCACCACCTTAGTCAAATTGGCCACAAACTCAAGTGTATCCTGCTTCATAGCTTCTTGTCCTTGAAGTAACAAAGTGAGAAAATCGTCTATTGGGGCTTGGGGTGGGTAGGAAGATTCATCATTTTGGAGAGGGTTCATAATAGGAAAAGGTGGTTCTTCCCTGTCTTGGGAAGGGTAGGGAGATGGTGAGTATTGAGGTGGTTCATGATAGTAATCTTGATATGGTTATATGGTGATCTAGAGGGTTCTTGTGGCTCATATGGCCATAAAGAATAATGGTGTGGGTAATTGGTTATATGATGGATATGGATCATAGGGTGGTGCTTGGTGGTGAAAGGCTTGTGAGAATGGTTGAAGGTCATGTTGAGGATATGGATCATAGGCATAATTGGTGGGTGGTTCTTGAAAGTCATAAGAAGATTTCACCATAGCCATTGGGTTGGTGTGCATCATAGAATGGCTTCTTCTTCATAGTGCAATTGTGGAGGTTGTTTGCCATGAAGATTGATCTTATGCGGACCACACCACTGGTCATCCTCTTGATGCTCATCTTTCCATTGAAGTTCATTTTCCTAAACCAACATAGTCTGTAAATCACAACATACTGATCAGCAAAAGTGAAGAATTCATCCGTAAACTAAGAATAAAGAAAACAAAGTAAAGAAAATAATGAAACAAAGTATCAGGAACAAGCAAATAAACCAAAGCATACAAAAATCAAGCTATTCCCCATCTTCCATAAATTCAGCAACGAGGCTCCGCTCAGGTTCGTCAGCAGCGAAGATGGCGGAGACGGGTTAATAATTATCAACATATATACAATAACCATTAACACAACACCATTGCAAAATCCCCGGCAACAGCGCCAATTTTTTGACTCGAAATGGAATTTTTGAATGGTATAGAAATTTCACGTAAATGAAATCTCGTTGAAGTATAGTCCCTAAAAACAAACAATAAATCTTTCATTTTTTGCAAAAATTTGTATTGTCACAAAGTTACAAACCACGCTAAATCTATAAATCCGAAGTATTTAAACCTCGGGTCGCCTCTCAAAGGACTTTGCAGGGTAGTGTTCTTTGTTATTGGATTATGGACTTGTTTATTTGGGGTTTTGGATGAAGGTAATGTGAATAGTAAATGGTAAGGAAACTTTTTTCACAAATGGTCTGGCAAGGTTGGTGTTCAGGGGTCTTCATCATTATCACTAGTCACAAGTATGGTAGTTGCAAGGATTATTCCCACTTTGTCATCCTTAAATCGATTAAAACAAAGGAAAAGTCAAGTGAAAAGTTAATATCAATGCACCTAGTCCCCTTCCATAAGTCCTGAGCTTTTCTCCCTCCCCCCCCCCCCCCCACCCCAGCCCGTCCCCCCCTTCCCCCGCCCCCCAATCAACCTCACACCCAAAACCCACCCCCCCCGCAAGCCCTCCCGCCCCCCACACCACCCCACCCACCGCCCCCCCCCCCCACCCCCCAACAAAAACGTCCCCAACGCTCCCCCCCCAATCCCCCATCCCGCCCACACAGACCCCACCCCTCCCATCCCCCCACACCCCCCCCCCCCCCCCCCCCCGCCCCCCCCCCCCCCCACCCCCACCCCACCGTAAAAATTTATTTAATTTTTTTTCTTCTTTTTTTAAACAAGCCCCCCCCCCCCCCACCAAAACAAAACTAATTTTAAAATAATATTTTTTTTTTAACCATTATTTTTTTATATTAATTTTAAAAATTTTTTTTAATTTTAAATTTTTAAAATTTTTTTTTTAATTAAAAAAAAAAATAAATATTAAAAAATTATTTTAATTTTATTTTTTTTTTATAAATAAATTTTTAAAATATTTTTAAAATTTATTTAAAAAAAATAATTTTTTAAATTTATTTAAATTTATATTTTTTTTTTTTGTTAAAAAAAATTAAATTTTTTAAAAAATTTTATATGAATTAATGAAGGCTAGCAAGTTAATGGCTATCACCTATCAATCAATTGGAATAGTGGACTCAAATAAATCCCCTAAGTTTTTACCTTCCCAAGCCAGAAACATAAAATTCTAGTCTAAACATTCTTCGAGCATTTAATCAAAAACACTTGGAAGGCACAAAAGAAAAGTAAGTCAATCAACAACAAGAAATGAATTCTTCCTAACTACAAATTGAATGTAAAGTAATTACAACACAATGCAAGGGAATCACAATTATCATGAATTTTTTTTTTTTTTTATTATTGAAAGAAAATTAAAAAGAGAACAAGAGTATCTCAATTACAAAACCGTAAAAAACAAAATAAAGAGAAATTACAACAAGAGAATAGGGATAGAGAGAAGAACCAAAGTGTAGCAATCATCAATTGAAGGTAGAAGTAGAAAGGAAGAAGCCTGAATTAAACCCTAGAACTAATGAGATCCTATCTAATTTACCTAATTCCTAAATCCTAATTCTAGAGAGAAGAGAGAGCTTCTCTCCTCTAACTCTAACTATTTCTAAAACAATAAACTATGATCTAATGATTTAAAGAGTTTAATCTCTTGGAGTCCCTCTTCAATCCTTGAAGGCTTAAAATAGCATCTGAAAATGAGTTGGATTGGCCCACAAGGCTTCTAAATCGCTGGCCCCGTGTTGCATTAAGTGAGTCATGTGCCATCAACGGCGCGTCACACGCGGTAAACTGATGCCGCGTGCGCGCCCTTATGAGCGATGCAACTATGGAAAATCTATATCATTTCGAAGCCCCCGGATGTAGCTTCCAACCCAAACTAGAACCAGCATCATTTGGACCTCTTTAGCCTCAAGTTATGGTCAAATTAAGTTGCAAAGAGGTCAGGGCTTTGACAAAATTTTTGGTTCGCATCATTTCTCATGAGTTCTTCAAACTTTACAATGCTTTTTTCTTTATTCCCCTTAATCTAATTTTGCCTCCTAAATCTGAAATTCACTAACAAATCATATCAAGGCATCTAAATAGAATCCAAGGTGAATTAAATTAAGCTGATTTTTAAGTTCCTTAAAAAGCAAATGTTTTTCACTTTCTTAAGCACAATTAAGGGAGAGTTTTTATAAAAAAACCATGCTATTTTCATTGAATAAATGTTGTGGGTAAAAGTTGAAATAAAATCCCAAAAAAATCAATAACAAGAATACCTACAAAATGGGGTTTGTCCAATGATCTGCAAGAATGCTTGAAAAGACCATAATATCAAAGAAGAGTAAGTGTACCTATCGGAAAGAGACTCATGTGCCTTCATGCGAATAAAAGCAGAGAGGGCATCGAAAGAGTAACTTCCATTTTGGTGTGGAGCTCTCGATCAGGGAAAGATAAGAGAAAAGGGGAGGGCCAAGGACGGCGGTCGAAGAACGGAGTGGTGTTAATATGAGCAGTAGCGCAAAAAGGAGAGGCGGAAAAGAAAAATGAAAGCGGGAGAATGATGAGGTGATCTTGCTCTAGACCTCGTTGGATGATGGAGGCGTGGACTTGGTAGAGGTGATGAATGGTCTTGCAGGCCTTAAGAAGGGTGATAATGGCGGCAGTTAAACGCGGCGGAGAAGAAGAGTGTCGAAATATTGAATTCATCGGAAGAACGGAGTCATTTTGGCCTTAAGGGACGAATATCTCCGATAATAATTTGTCCCAATCCACTTTAGCAAGTGTAACGGACACGTCATTCTCTACCCCTTCATGTCAGTTGGCTCCGTTGCCATTTTTGGCCCAAAACCAAACCAACATTTTAAATCTTTTTACTTTTCTTTTGTTAAAAAAAACGTAAGGATCGACAATGTATTTCTAATTTGAGGGACGAAAATGTCTTCCGTTTAAAAAAGGTCAGGACTATTTTATTCCTTTTACTCTTTTTACTTTTATGGCAGTTGTCCTAAATTTATAAGCATATATAGATAAGCAAGTGGAGATTAAGGTGCTAATTCCGTCCAATCCCAATGCATATACTTCAACACCTTTTTCTCTTTTTCTTTTTTCATTTTAATTTTCAGAAAAAAAAAAAAAAAAACTTTAATTTTTTGTTATAAAATTCTTTTTTTTTATTTATAAAAAGTATTATATGATAAAGATAAAGTGAATGTTATTTTAATTAATAAAAAAAAAAAAAAAATTTGATACAAAAAAAAAAAAAAAAAAAAAAAAAAAAAAAAAAAGCACATCAAAGGAGGAGGAAGCTGATTGAAGCAGAGGCCATTGATTGGTGGATAAAGCTTCTTAGCTAATAAAGCCGTTCTCTCCTGTCATGCAACCATCTCCAGCCATTCAAACAAAACAAAAAATAACACAATTTTTTTTTTTTTTTCATACATATTGAATTCTTTTAAACCAAACATCACTTAAATCTTACAGAATGATTAAGGAAAAATAGTGAAAGAGAGGAAGCAACTGACCAATAGTAATCCCATCTAGGCCTGACTTTGGTGATCCTGTTATGACCATAGGGATAATCAGTCTGAGCCCTCCTTGCATTCCTGAAAGCACAGCAACCAATGGTGTAGATCCCAATGAGGAGGACAAGCATGACAAGAGTGAGCACAGAGAGCTTGTGCCAGTTCCTTCTTATGTCTTCAAGAACACCAGCTTTGCATGAATCACACTCATAGCACAGCAAGTTTGGGGCATTGTTCCACCTGTAGCAATCAGGATCTTGTTCTTCCTCGTTGTACATTCTTGTTGCTTGCTCTTCCATGTTGTTGCCGTAAGTGCATGCTGTTGGTGGTTTGCAACATCCAGACTGTACGGTTGCATATTGTATCAACACTTTTATAAACCAGCTTTATTTTCTATAAAAATGCTATTCATACACCAGAATTATCCACTAAAATCAGCCATTAATGTATTTATATATAAATATATATATGATTTAATTTATTTTTAAGGTGTATTTATATTTTAACATATATTTTATACTAATGACTGATTTTGATAGCTAATTTTAATATTCACATAACATATTCCTATTTTTTAATATATATAGTTCATAGTCATAGTGTAAAAAATATTTAAGATAAAGTACTCCTTTAATTCATAAAAATGGTGTTGAATATTAATTTCATCGTAATGTTTGGAACATTTTATTTCTATTTTAAAATTTTATTTTAGTTTCTTAGTCAATATAATTTTTTTTTCCTAAAAATTTCTATTTCCTTTGTTAATTATCATCTTCTTTTAAATAGCAGTAATAATCGTAATTATAATAGTTGTATAATAGTAATCGTATGTAGTAATTTAAAAAGGAAAGTGAGAGAAGAATTAAAAAATAATATAATGATAGAGAAAAATATTAGTGAGCTTTAGTAAAGATTAAGGTATACATGGTACCGAAATAAAATAAAATAAATATATAATATAATTATGTAAATATGTAGAGTTAGGCTGGAGGGAGACCAAAAATATTTGAAATCATCTTTACTCTTTTTTTCTTCTTCTTCTTCCTATTTGGATTATAATAATAAATAAACTTTTTAATTTAACTTTTTATTTCACTAACTCATAACTCTAATTAGCTATTAAAAATTTCACTTAGCATGTAAAGCAAAGATCAAATACAAAAACATAAAAAATAATATTGAATCTAATAAATATTGACAAGAGTGAAATAAATAAAATGATGGAATGATAAATTGTACCTGAATTGGTGACATATCTCTCTGCATATAATCCAAAGGGGTCCAATTGATAACATTAGAACAAGTGTTGGAACCAAAAATACAATTCTTAATAGTGTTCCAGTATTTAGGATTCTTGATTCTTTGCCTCAACCATGGTGAATAATCCTCAATATGATACTCCTTATACACCCTACCAGGAACTTCAACACCACCACCCTTGCTTGTCACACCAAAACCAAACATAGTCAAACCAATGAGTGCTGCTATTAGAATCAACATCACCACCAGGTAAATCCACAGTGCACATGCCACATGAAAACATGCACCAATGAAACCGGCCAGTGAAATCACCAGCACTATGAACCCTATCACAAGAAGTGGTGTTTGTAGAAAATATGCACATCTTGTGCTGCTCCTTGCCATCCATAACCCTGCTCCAATTATTGGAATTGATGCTAGCAGTGTCAACAAGTTCAAGAAACCAATCACTGTGTTGCTGAACCTATACATCATGATAATAATTTCTTGTGACTTGTGTTCTGTGGTGCCTCTTAAAAAGGGTTAGTG
>QBTX01002527.1:0-18520 GCA_003063285.2 Arachis monticola
TGTTAGCTTGACTAGACTAATCACTCACTAAAGTTGCTTGATCCATCAATCCCTGTGGGATCGACCTCACTCATGTGAGTAATTACTACTTGATGCGACCCAGTACAATTGCCAGTGAGTTTTAGTGTGGAATATGATTTCCACCCCCATCACAAGGAAGCACCAAATGAGCATAGCACTCAATAAGTGAGCATGGCGCTCAATAAGTGAGCGCTAGAGGTTAACTTGCGCACGTTAGGAAGCATTCAAGCAAAGTGAACGTAGCGCTCGAATAATGCACTGAGCGCTCCACTGGCAGGAGACCCAAGCCACCTAGCACCTATCCACTTATTCAAGGCCAAATCCAAATCAACAAAAGCCCACTCCAAGTCTTGATGACTGAAAATAGAAATTGTATAAATAGGAGAAATTTTGATTTGAGAAGGACCTTTTACTTCACATTTTGTTTTATTTTTACTTTTCGCTCTCTCAAAATTTTCTTTTGAATTTGGGGAATTAGGATTAGATCTAAGTTTTCTTTCTGTTTGTTCTTTCTTCTGGAACTTCTATTTTTCTGTTTTGGGATTTGAATTCAGATTGAAGAACTCCACTGAATTTCTTCATCTGAGAATCATCTTTTACTTTCCTTTTTATAGTTCTAAGAATTGGGAATTGGAATGTTTAGGGATTTTTTATTTAGTCTTTTATCGTCGACAATCACAATTTCTGGACTTTACTATGAGTTTGTTGTGTTTTCTGTGATTTCAGATATTTTCTGTGCTGAAATTGAGGGACTTGCAAGCACATAAATCAGCATCACGTGAAGGAAGGATCTGCTGACGCTGTTGGACTTCGCACTCCCTGCACTCAAAGTTAATATATTTTCGACTACAAAACTCAAAAATCAGGCGCGCTTCAATATGCGTTGCGACATTAGCCATCCACGTGGCTATCCAGCATATATAAACTAGTTCATATACTTTGGCCGAGTTTAGAACAGCAAAAGGGCGTTGAAAACGCTATTTCTACGCTGCCAAAGTCCTTGAGTTAAACGCCAGAAACACGTACGAACCAGAAGTTGAACTGCAACCAAACACGTATACAACTTGGCGTTCAACCCAAGAATGACCTCTCCAGCTGTAAATCTTCAAGGCTCCAGCTCACAAAGCACCAACACCAAAGTGGCCCCAGAAGTGGATTTATGCATCACATTACTTACTTCCTGTAAAACCCTAGTTAAAACTAGTTTAGTTATAAATACACGAGATTTCTATTACTATTGTTCTCATCTCTTTGAATCATTTTTAGATTCTAGACCTCCATGGAGGCTTGGCACTCGGCCATGCATACCCTTCCCGAAAGTCTAACCATATGTCCTGCTGGCATCATTACCCGAGTAGGGATCTAAGGCAAAGCCTGCATGGCTGTGACGAGCTCAAAACTCGCGAATGCTGGGGGTAGTGAGCTGGAGTAGAAGACGCAAAAGATATTAAACATCCCACTGATCTTCCAGTTGATCACAGAAGAACCCTCCAGATGGATCTAGCCATGCCAGTGACAGCCTCGCCATTGGACCAACTTTCTTCATCCAAGGAGAGGCATGGAACGTCGTGCACCATAGCCATTGACAACCCTGGTCGATCTGCCCTCACATAACAGCCTATTACGGCCCATGGACAGAAGTACGGAAGGATTGGAGCTGAAAGACAGCGCAGCCGACAAGCCCAGAACGATTCAGAGCGACGAAAGCATCTCTATACGCTTATCTGAAATTCTCCCACCATAACATGATTCCGTACATCCAGAGTATCTCTATCTTCTATTCTTATGTGTTAGTTCATTCATTTCATCTAATTCCGCAACATGACTCCCTCAACTAACCTTACTTTGAATACCGCCTAGATCGTGCAGATTTACAATACGGGACCAACCTCATGCATTTGCTTCCAACGCTACAAACTTCTCTACCGTGTGACCTCCGACCCGACTCCTCACGTCAACGATTTATTCACACTTGGACGGACCCAGTCTGCACTCGCTGCTATAGTTAAGTTGCTGCAGAAGTTCGTTGACAGTATATTTGGATCCATGTATGGTGCACCAGCTCCATTTGGCTCGCCATTTCCAGAGAGTGATGACTAATAACAATCAAATTTTACCAAACCAATCCAGTCAACAGTATACAACTTGTCGCATACCAGTCCACCTCTCTCGCTCTCATTTCACTCTTCACTGCACAATCTTGACAATTCTGCAACCCTCTTACCATTTTGCATTCCTTGCTTTAATTTGATTTACTCTTCCTGCAATTAAATCCCTCTGTCGGATCACGTTCTTTAATTCCTACCTTTACTGCTCTCTTTCAATTCCCTGCACGCAGCCCCCTTTACATTTCTGCTGCAATATTACATCTTCTTTCCTCTCTAAACGCTTCTGTTCACAATCTACATTCTTGCCTGATGGATATTTACTGATCAATTATACTCCATTGCGTCTGTTCTCCTAAGCTTGCTTGTCTAAGTTGTACCTTCTGTATTTTACCCAAATTTCTAATGCACATATTCGTGTTCTACCTTGAAACTTTTATCTACAGGTTCACCACAGGATCTGTTTCAGCACTTTGCATTAATTCATGAGGAACAGCAGAGCTCCACACCGTAATCTATGGTGTGTATAAACTCCACCGTTGAAAATACATAAGTCATGAAGGTCCAGGCATGGCCGAATGGCCAGCCCCCTAAACGTGATCTCTGAACATAAAATTATTCAAAGACTAACCAGAGATATAAAATAAATCACTAAAAGTAGTTTTTATACTAAACTAGTAGCTAGGGTTACATGAGATAAGTAAATGATACAGAAATCCACTTCCAGGCCCACTTGATGTGTCCTTGGGCTGAGCATTGAGCTTTTATGTGTAGAGACTCTTTTTGGAGTTAAACGCCAGGTTGTAGCCTATTTCTGACGTTTAACTCTGATTTGCAACCTGTTTCTGGCGTTAAACTCCAAAAAAGGACAAGAAGTTGGCGTTTGAACGCCAGTTTGCATCATCAAAACTCGGACAAAGTATGGACTATTATATATTGCTGGAAAGCCCTGGATATCTACTTTCTAACGCAATTGAGAGAGCGCCAATTAGGCTTCTGTAGCTCCAAAAAATCCACTTCAAGTGCAGGGAGGTAAGAATTCAACAGCTTTTGCAGTCCTTCTTCAGCCTCTGAATCAGATTTTTGCTCAAGTCCCTCAATTTCTGCCAGAAATTATCTGAAATCATAGAAAAACACTAATAAAAATATACTAAAAACTAATAAAAACTAATAAAAATATACTAAAAACTAACTAAATCATACTAAAAACTATGTAAAAACAATGCCAAAAAGCGTATAAATTATCCGCTCATTACATGCCATCATGAACCATGCATTATTAAATTGGCATTATTAATGAGCTTTAACGTAATGCAATTGGCTTTATTAGCTAAGTAATATAACAAAAGCATGCATTATTAAAGCCAATTGGCTAAAGAACATATCATGCAATAAACGTTAATACATTGGCTTTATTAATTAAAGTAAAGCATGCATACATTTGATTAATTAATACCATCATGCATTGTCATTATTTGGAAATGAATGGAATGAGAACTTAAATGAATCATTAAAGCAACAGAGCGCTACTTTAAAATTTAAAGGGAAGCCTAGCGTTTGTTAACAATGAGCGCCACGTTACTTTTCTTACCTTTATCGTGACTATTGAGCTTGGAACCAAGGAAACAAGGCAAGGAGCGACACTCAAAAAATGGAGCCACCAAGATTCGAAGAGGGAACCAACGCAGGCCATGGAATAGCACTCACTAAGGGAGCGTGACGTTCACTAATTGAACGCTGGGAGAGGCAAAGCAAGGGAAGCATGCACAAGGAGTGAACGCAACGTTCACTTTATGAACAGAGTGCTCCACTAGAGCCTCACCAAGCAACCATCCCTCAAACCAACTTGAACCAAGCAACCTTGACCCATGATCCAAACCAACTGAACCAAGTCCAACCGGACCCATCTCTCTTCAAATCCAAAGCAAGAAAAGCCCATATTATCACTCAAAGGCACAAGAACAAGCTAGAATAGGAATTTCATTTAATTATAATTTGTTTTCAATTTCAATTTCATTTTCCATATTGTAAAAAGCCTATATAAAGGCATCTGTTCCATTTCAGAAAAAAGGCTGGCTCTGCTAGAGAGCATTAGGAGTAGGGTAGAGAGCTCTTTGTTTAAATTTTCCTTTTTGAATTGGAGAATTAAAAATCAGATCTGGGTTTTCTTTTCTTTCTGTTTCATTTTGCTTCATCTGAAATTTTCTTTCTGTTTTGATCGAGAGTGCAATTGAGCTCTTGGCTTTCTTCCTGTTTTTGCTATTTCATTGAAAGTGTTAATTTCTCTTTGAGATTTCAGAATTGATCTAAGTCCTTGATGAGCGGATAATTTATATGCTTTTTGGCATTGTTTTTAGTATGTTTTTAGTAGGATCTAGTTACTATGTTTAGGGATTTTTTATTTAGTTTTTAATCGTCGACAATCACAATTTCTGGACTTTACTATGAGTTTGTGTGTTTTTCTGTGATTTCAGATATTTTCTGGCTGAAATTGAGGGACTTGCAGCAAAAATCAGATTCACAGGGTAGAAGAAGGACTGCTGATGCTGTTCGGACTTCTGAACTCCCTTGCACTCAAAGTCATAATTTTCGAGCACAAAACTCAAAATGGCGCGCTTCCAAATGCGTTGGAATTAGCCATCCATGGGCTTTCCAGCAATATATAAATAGTTCATATACTTTGGCCGAGTTTAGACGACGCAAAAGGGCGTTGAACGCTAGTTCTACGCTGCAGTCTTGAGTTAAACGCCAGAAACAACGTCACGAACCAGAAGTTGAACGCCAAAAACACGTTACAACTTGGCGTTCAACCCAAAGAATGACCTCTCCAGCTGTAAAATCTTCAAGCTCAGCCCAAGCACACACCAAGTGGCCCCAGAAAGTGGATTTATGCATCACATTACTTACTTCTGTAACCCTAGTAACTAGTTTAGTATAAATAGAGACTTTTATTACTATTGTTTCATCTCTTTGAATCATTTTTAGATCTCTAGACCTCCATGGGAGGTTGGCCACTCGGCCATGCTACCCTTCCCGGAAAGTCTAACATTGTCCTTGGATATTCCGATAGGATTTAGGAAAGCCGATGGCTGTGAGAGCTCAAAACTCGCGAAGGGGGGTAGTGAGCTGGTAGTAGAAGACGCAAAAGATATTAAAATCTATTTCCAGTATGATCCAGAAGAACACTCCAGATGATCTAGCCATGCCTAGTGACAGTGCGCATGGACCACTTCTTCATCCAGAGAGGATGGAACGTGACATAGCCATTGACAACCCTGGTCGATCTGCCCTCACATAACAGCCTATTACGGCCCATGGACAGAAGTACGGAAGGATTGGAGCTGAAAGACAGCGCAGCCGACAAGCCCAGAACGATTCAGAGCGACGAAAGCATCTCTATACGCTTATCTGAAATTCTCCCACCATAACATGATTCCGTACATCCAGAGTATCTCTATCTTCTATTCTTATGTGTTAGTTCATTCATTTCATCTAATTCCGCAACATGACTCCCTCAACTAACCTTACTTTGAATACCGCCTAGATCGTGCAGATTTACAATACGGGACCAACCTCATGCATTTGCTTCCAACGCTACAAACTTCTCTACCGTGTGACCTCCGACCCGACTCCTCACGTCAACGATTTATTCACACTTGGACGGACCCAGTCTGCACTCGCTGCTATAGTTAAGTTGCTGCAGAAGTTCGTTGACAGTATATTTGGATCCATGTATGGTGCACCAGCTCCATTTGGCTCGCCATTTCCAGAGAGTGATGACTAATAACAATCAAATTTTACCAAACCAATCCAGTCAACAGTATACAACTTGTCGCATACCAGTCCACCTCTCTCGCTCTCATTTCACTCTTCACTGCACAATCTTGACAATTCTGCAACCCTCTTACCATTTTGCATTCCTTGCTTTAATTTGATTTACTCTTCCTGCAATTAAATCCCTCTGTCGGATCACGTTCTTTAATTCCTACCTTTACTGCTCTCTTTCAATTCCCTGCACGCAGCCCCCTTTACATTTCTGCTGCAATATTACATCTTCTTTCCTCTCTAAACGCTTCTGTTCACAATCTACATTCTTGCCTGATGGATATTTACTGATCAATTATACTCCATTGCGTCTGTTCTCCTAAGCTTGCTTGTCTAAGTTGTACCTTCTGTATTTTACCCAAATTTCTAATGCACATATTCGTGTTCTACCTTGAAACTTTTATCTACAGGTTCACCACAGGATCTGTTTCAGCATTGACTAGAGCTAATCACTCACTAAAAGTTGCTGATCCATCATATTCCCTTTGTGTAGGACTCGACTTTCACTCATGTGAGTATAGCTCTACTAACTTTGATGCGATCCCCCAGTACAGATTACCCAGTGGACAGTCGCTTAGCGTGGAATACGATTTCACCCCATCACAAGGCACTCAAATGAGCATAGCCTCATAAGTGAGCATGCGCTCAATAAGTGAGCGCTAGAGGTTAACTTGCGCACGTTAGGAAGCATTCAAGCAAAGTGAACGTAGCCTCGATAATGCCACCTGAGCGTCCACTGGCAGGAGACCAAGCACCTAGACTATACTTAATCAATGGCCAAAATCCAGAATACAAAAGCCCACTCCAAGTCTTGCATGTGAAATAGAATTGGTATAAATAGGAGGAAATTTGATTTGAGTAAGGACCCTCGCTTTCTTCACATTTTGTTCTTATGTACTTTAGACTTTTCGCTTCTCAAAATTTTTACTTGATTTGGGGAATTAGTGGATTAGATCTAAGTTTTCTTTCTGTTTGTTCTTTCTTTCTGGAACTTCTATTTTTCTGTTTTGGGATTTGAATTCAGATTGAAGGAACTCCACCTGAATTTTCTTCATCTGAGAATCATCTTTTACTTTCCTTTTATAGTTCTAAGAATTGGGAATTGGATCTGAACTTTTCTTTTCTATTTTTATTTATCTTTTGCATTTCTTCTTTTCTGTTTGGTCAAGAGGAGTAATTGAGATCTAGATCTGCTTTCTGTTTTGTACTCTTCTTGCAATTGTCAATTCTCTTTTAGGAATTTTCATTATTTGAGCTAATTTTCTTGTTTTTTTTTAAAAAAAATTTTCCATTTCTATTTTGCTACTGAGCTGAATCTCTTCTATCTCATTAGTTCTCTCCTGATTTGCTTTAATTTACATTCTCCCAGCTTTTTTTTTTCAATTTTATGCAATACGCCAAATCCCTTTACTCTTATGAAATTTAAGTTTCTTGCAATTTAGATTCAGTAATATACATTCTTTGCACTTTACAGTTCTGTTTATTATTTTTACTTGCAATCTACGCGAGTTTCGACAGTGCATGTCTCGTCTAACTTTCTTGCCCCTTCTACATATAGGTTTCTTGCAAATCTTACCTCCTTCTGCACTTTACTTTTCTGCCAATTTACTTTCTGCACTTTAACTTTCTGTAATTCACTTTCTGTAAATCAAAATTTCACTCAAATCATCAACAATTTGCTTAACTAAATGCATCACCAAACTAAAGTTGCTCAATTCATCAATCCCTGTGGGATCGACCTCACTCTTGTGAGTAATTACTACTTGATGCGACCCAATATACTTGCCAGTGAGTTTTGGTGTGGAATCTGACTTGCACCCCCATCACAAGGAAGCACCAAATGAGCATAGCGCTCAATAAGTGAGTGCTAGAGGGAAACTTGCGCACGTGAGGAAGCATTCAAGCAAAGTGAACGTAGCACTCGAATAATGCACTGAACGCTCCACTGGCAGGAGACCCAAGCCACCAAGCACCTAATCCACTTATTCAAGGCCAAATCCAAATCACCAAAAGCCCACTCCAAGTCTTGATGACTGAAAATAGAAAGTGTATAAATAGGAGAAATTTTGATTTGAGAAGGACCTTTTACTTCACATTTTGTTTTACTTTTACTTTTTGCTCTCTCTATATTTTCTTTTGAATTTAGGGAATTAGGATTAGATCTAAGTTTTCTTTCTGTTTGTTCTTTCTTCTGGAACTTCTATTTTTCTGTTTTGGGTTTTGAATTCAGATTGAAGAACTCCACTGAATTTCTTCATCTGAGAATCATCTTTTACTTTCCTTTTTATAGTTCTAAGAATTGGGAATTGGATCTGAACTTTCTTTTCTATTTTTATTTTACTTCTTTTGCAATTTCTTCTTTTCTGTTTGGTCAAGAGAGTAACTGAGATCTAGATCTGCTTTCTGTTCTTGTTACTCTTCTGCAATTGTCAATTTCTCTTTTAGGATTTTATTATTGAGCTAAGTTTTCTTGCTGTTTTGGTTCTTTAAACAATTTTCCATTTCTATTTTGCTACTGAGCTGAATCTCTTCATCTCATAGTTCTCTGATTTGCTTTAATTTACATTTCCTAGCTCAATTTTGAATCCCAGTACCCAAATCCCTTTACTCTTAATGAAATTTAAGTTTCTTCGCAATTTAGATTCAGTAATTTACATTTCTTGCACTTTAAGTTTCGGTTTATTATTTTACTTGCAATTTAAGTTTCAGCTCTTTTAATTTCTTGCACTTTAAGTTTCTGCAATTTACCTCTTCTGCACTTTACTTTTCTGCCAATTTACTGCCTTACTTTCTGTAATTCACTTTCTGTAAAACTAAAAAATTTTTACTCAAATCATCAACAATTTGCTTAGCTAAATTCATCACTACAAAGTTGCTCAATCTTATCAACTCTTATGGGGATCGACCTCATTCTGTGAGTCTTATTATTTGATGCGACGGTACACTTGCAGGTAAGTTTTGTGTGGAATCATTTTTCCTCATCATGTTTTGTGGCACCGTTGCTGGGAATTAATTTAGATTGAAATGATTAAGTAGGGTGTGATCTAGATTAAGCACTTTTTCTTTATTTTTGTTTAGCTTTAACTGTTTGAGTTTTTGTTTAAGTAGACATAACCTCACTCTGCAGTAGAGTGTTTTATATTTGTTTTGGTTTGTTTGTATGTTAGGGAGAAGAGGTGAGTCCACCTCCTTTGATTTTGAACTGAGAAAACACTCTGAGAAGAAGAAGAGAAAAAAAAAGAGAAAAAAAAAGAATAGAAGAGAGGATCAAGAGATGGAGGGAATGTCCCAAATCCACCTGATGGTGTAGCAACAACAATGGCCATGAGTCTAAGAGAAGAGTTTTAGCCTCCTACACTATCCCCAATCTGGGAATTGTGGGAGCAGATTCTAACCCCCAATGTCATGTTATAATTCGAACTCAACCTCAATTGATTACCCTGGTTCAGAGACTGTGTCATGGAGGAAGTGCTGCTGAAGATCCAAACCACACCTCTCTGTGTTTTAAGAATTTGTGACACTGTCAAAAACAATGGATCCACCTGACATATTAAAGCTTCGTTTATTCCCATGTTCACTGAGAGACAAAGCCATCACATTGGTTAAAACCTTCACTAAAGAGAGCATCACCAGTTGGATGAATTTGGTTAGCAAATTTTTAGCCAATTTTTTTTTAATAATCATTAAGCTAAAAACTGATGTGCAAACCTTCAGACAGTAAGAAGGAGAATCATTGTTTGAGCATAAGGGAGGTATAAAGCTTAATCAGAAGGTGGTCCAGAAGAATGTTTAGTGAATGGGTGGAGTTGCAGAATTTTATGAAGGCTTGTCTTACTCAAGGAAAGCTTTGGATCTATTCCTTGGGAGGATCTTTGCAAATGATAAAAATACTTAAGAGGCAATGTCTCAATAGACATGGTGGAAAATATGAGTATTTTAACTCCTCTAAACAAGCGCTAGAAGAAGGTGTATTGAGCTTGAAGAGTTGATACCCATATTAACTCAGAACAAACTCATGCACCAGCAGCTTGAACAGCAAATTGAAATAATGTCAAGGAGGATGGATGGACTCAACTGCAGAGTGAGCACGACTAATCAATCACCAGTGGTGTGGGGGCAAGCAGGAGGAAGTTATGAAGACAACAGCCTGAACAAGTGCAGTAACATGCACAATCAAAGGTTTGACCAATAATTTCCATGAAGACACTTACAACTTCTTGGAGAAACACCCAATCTAAAATGGGGAGAAAACCAAACCAGCAGCCTTGGCAGAGAAAATTCAAACAGATAATTAATTAGATAAAAAAAACAATCAACACTTGTAAACATACACCAAACAACAATACAAAACCATAAACAATGATCCAACCCAACTACTTATCACTAACAACCCATCCATAACAAACTTCATCCACCCTCAACATCCATAATCAACCACAGACCACCCCAAGGATCTCAAAGGATCTCCAACTTAGAGATATGATGGAAAAGAGATAAGCATCAAAGAATTGGCACAAAAAACCATTGAAGCTTCACTGCGGAATCTAGAGAGGAAATTGGCTATTTCCAAGCAAACAGTGGTTGAAAGAGCATCCAATGCATTACCAAGTGACAACCATTCCCAACCCAAAGAAAGAATGCAAAAGCTCAATAAGAGTGGAGAAGCTTGGGAAGAAAAGAACTAAAAGAAGCCTGTGGAGAATGATATTAGCAGCAAGAAGCAGTAGGAGAAAAAGACAAGAAGACCAAGAGAAGCTCAAGGAGAAAGAGGAACAGCACAATCTTCAAGGGAAGAAATCATGGAGGAGCAATCACGAATAAGAGGAAGTTAGTGAAGACTTACAACCCTCCTCTGCCATATCCTCAAAGATTCAAAGAGAGCTAAAGGATCAAAGTTCCAAAGTTTTTAGAAGTTTTTAAAGAAGTTGGAGATAACATTCCACTTGCTGAAGCTCTAGAACAAATGCCTCTATATGCAAAATTCCTCGAAAGAGCTCATACATAAAAAGAAGCTGGAATGAGAAGGAGGCAGTAATCTTGACCCAAGAATGCATGCTTGTCATCCAAAGAGGTCATCTACCAAAGCTCAAAGACCAGGAAGCTTCATCCTATCTTACACTATAGGCAACAGAACATTGAACAAAGCCCTCATGATCTAGGAGCCAGCATCAACTGATGAAGCAGCTTGCATAGTGAAGAACTCAGGTCAACTAGAATGTCACTTCAAATGGCTGGAAATCACTCAAAATACCTAAAGAAAATTTGTTGTGAAAAGTAGGAGAATTCATATTTCTGCTGACTTTTCATTTTGGACATGGAGGAAGAAGGACACAACTCAATCATTTGGGGAGCTTTTCTAGCATAGCAAGGGCTTAATTGATTAGAGAAGGAGAAATGACACTCAGCGTGCATGATGAAAAGATGATCATCAATGTCTTAAAAGCCATGCAATATCCCTCTAAGAGAAGAAGGGCATATAGAGAGTGGAAATGGTGAAAAAAGTAGAGAGGGGGTTACTTGAGGCCAACAACCAGGAGAAACAAAAAATGGAACAAAAGTGAAAGATTTAATAAGAGAGGAGTAGTAGAAATCTCCTCCGAGGCAAGACAAAGAGAAGTCAAAACAAGTTAAAGCCTCTTCTCCTCATATCAAGTATGTATTTCTTGGGAGAAGCAGAGGCCCTGCCAGTGATCAAAATCCTCTTGAACAGAAGAAGAGAAAAAAGCTGTCGAAGTGTTGAAAAGCTCAAAAGACAGCCTTGGTTGGCCGATGATGATGATCAAGGGCAGTAGAGCCTGCCATCTGTATGCAAAAAATTTTTGGAGGAAGATTAAGGCCTGTAGTTCAACCCAAGAAGGCTTAACCCAACCATTAAGGAGGTGATACAAAAAGAAGTGATGAAGCTATGGAATGCTGGAATTCATTACCCAATCTCTTATAGCTTTGGGTGAGCCTGAGTACAAGTAGTCTCAAAGAAAGGTGGCATACTGTCATCTTTAATGAGAAGAATGAACTATCTCCCACAAGGACAGTGACTGGGTGGAGGATGTGCTAGATTATAAGACTGAATGATGCTAGAAGGAAAGATCATTTCCTTCCCATTCATGACCAGATGCTGGACAAGATTGGCGGCCATGCATATATTGCTTCTGGAGGGTACTCTGGATACAATCGAATAGTGGTGGATCCAAGGATCAAGAAAAGACTTCTTCACTGCCCATTTGGAGTCTTTGCTTACAGAAGGATGCCTTTTGGGCTTGCAATGCCCTTGCAATTTTCAAAGGTGTATGCTTTCTATATTTTTTGACATGGTGAATTTTTAAAGTCTTCATGGATGATTTTTTTGTCTTTGGCATTTTTTTCTTTTTTTGTCATTTTACTTCTTGTTTTGAAAAGAGCCAAGAAACATATCTGGTATTGAATTGGGAGATATGCGCATTTCATGGTTCCTGAAGAGGGATTTCTTGGGCATAAGTTTTTCAAGCAAGGTATAGAATTGAAAGCAAAAATAGAAATCATTGAAAGCTTTCTATACCTGTTAAATGTGAAAGTAGTAGGAAGTTTTCTTGGACTTACTGGTTTTTAAGAGGTTCATCAAGATTTTTTCAAAAATATAGCAAAACACTAGTAATTTGCTAGTGATTGTATCCTTTCATCTTTGATGACAATTGCAAGCATGTTTGAACCTTAAAAGAAAGCTCACTACAGCCCCAATCTATCACACCCCCAGATTGGTTAAAAGGTTATAGTATATACTAACATCAGTCTAATACTTCTACAAAAAAGATGAAAAACAGAAAAATTATACCACACCGAGAAAGAGCTTTTGGCAATTGTATATGCATTTGATAAATTTGACAATACTTGATTGGGTTAAAAGGTTATAGTATATACTGACCATGCTACTTTCTAAGGCTTATTAGGTGGGTGTTGTTGTAAAGAATTTGAGATTGAAGTGAGAGATGGAAAGAAATGGAACAAGTGGACAGATCCATTTGTCAGGTATAACACAAGAAGCTAATCCAAGCTCCACAATCAGTGAATGAAAGCTTTCTAGATGAACACTTTTTACAATCCAACAAGCTCCGGTTTGCAGATATTGCAAACTAACAAGGTTGGAAGGAAGATTCCACAAGAATTCACCAAGTCAAGTGAAGAAGCTACACAATGAGGCTAGGAAATTCTTATGGGATGAACATTCTTATTAGGAGGTGTCCAGATGGATGATTAGGAAATGTGTTCTTGAAAGTGAGATGTGAGACAATACTATGGCATTGTCATAGTTCAGGTTATGGTGGATATTTTGGGCCAGAAAGAAAGCAACAAAGTTTTCAAAGGGATTCTCATGTGTGAAGAGAAACCATACAATTTTATTATTCAAAAAAAAAAATTGACAAAGAGCTGGAAGATTAACGAGAAGGAATGAGATGCCAAAACTCATCTTGGAGGTAGAACTCTTTGATCTTTTGGGCATAGATTTTATGGGCCTTTTCCACTTCATATTCTTTCCAAATAATACTTGTGGCAGTAGAGAATGTCTTCAAATGGGTGGAAGCATGACAAACCACAAATGTGATGCACAAATTGTCCTTCAAAATTTTTAAGAAGCATATTTTTATACTAGATATGGAGTGCTAGGGGTCTTTCAGTGATGGTGTGATGGCAATTTCTGCAAAAGATTGGAGACTACTTTACAAATATGGGGTGATGTGAGAACCATCATTTTGTGTGTTTGAATTTCCAATGATTCTCGTGCATATTAGTTCTAAAAGAATAGTCTTTCATAAAATTTGTTTGGTCACTAAAACAACCTAAAATCTATAAACGAGTATTTAAACCTGGTCGTCTCTCCTAGGAATTGCAACAGCAAGGTTCTTATATAGCTATGGGGTATTTTGGGGTTTTTCTGGATAAGAAACATATGAAAAGTAAATGGGAATGGAAATAACTGAACGACTAAAGAGGTTTGGCAAGGTTTGGTGGTTAAGGATTCTATCTATTTCACTACCACAACATGAAGAATTGGCAAGGAAAAACCCACTAAGTATCCTGACTAATAAAGGATATGTCAAGTGAGCTTATGTCAATCCAAGACCATAAGTCTATGTTAACAAATTAATTAGTGAGACCTAGAGTTATGGCTCCACAGTCGTAATCATTGACTTTAGTAACTCAAGAGTTCCTAAGTTACCTTCACAAGCCAAGAGCACTAAATCTCTTAAATCCACGAGAATTTTATCAAACGACTTGGAAGGCAAAAAGAGAATAGTATAAAAGTGCAAGGAAAATTAAATTACACTATCTATTGCAAGAAATTACACAACACAAAACAATTCACAGTAAAGAACATAGAATCATAAATTGCATTAGAGAGAAATAGAAGAAACAAAAGTGCATGAACATAAATAGTAGAGGATTAGCAATCAATAAAAAATTGAGAGAGGAAGAGTAGAGGAACAAAAAATTGTAAAGGAAAGTAAATCAAAGCATGAATCTAAACCTAAGATCTAAGAAATTCTAATTAGATCTAAAACCTAACTTTAATCCTAAGAGAGAAGTTGAGAGCTCTCTCTAAAACTACAATTTTTTGAAAACTAAAATAATTGAAGTAAGTGTATTGATTCCTCTTACATCCTTGGCTTAAATGCATCATAAATGAGTTGGAATGGGCTACAAGGCTTTCTAAAAATCGCTGGCCACGTACTTGCTTAAGTGGGTCATATGGAAAAGGACGCGTGTGCGTACAGTGCGCTGTACGTGTCATCATACGTGTGGCAACTATAGCAACATCTTAATTTGTTTTGAGTCCCGGATGTTATTTTCCAACGCAACTGGAAGCCTATCAATTTGGATCTCTGTAGTTCAAGTTTTATGGTTGATTAATGCGAAGAGGTCGGCTTGAAAGCTTTGCGAATTCTTTATTTTCATGAGTTTCCATTTTTTACATTTTTTCTTTCTCCCTGATCCAATTTTGCCTCCTACAATTTAAAATCATTAACAAACATAGTAAGGCTTAATGGATACGAGGTGAATTAGTTAGCTATTTTAAGACCTAAAAACATGTTTTCACTCTTAAACAAATTAAGGAGAATTTTTTTTTAAACATGCTATTTATTTGGATTAAATGTGAGGAAAAGATGATAAAATCTCTAAATTCAACACAAGATAGACCTAATATGGGGTTTATCAACTCCCCACACTTAAACAAGCATGTCCTCATGCTTAACCAAGAGAAGCAAAGGGTATCACATTTTATTCAATGTGAACTAATCTAATTGCAACTAAACTATATGAATGCACTAATATACAAAGATGATTTTGCTACTTTGTTCAAAAGTAAATCATCTCCAAGACATACATGCACAAGTAGAGGCTAAGAAGTATATAGATTCTGAATCTACAATTATAAGCATAGAAATGAGTTCAAGTAGAGTTGCAAGGAAGAACACTATGAAAGCTAGGAATCAAGGAAATTTGAGCATTGGGAACCCTCACGGAAGTGTTTGCACTCATAGTCGCTCAAGTGTATAGGGTTGATGCTCTCAACTCTCTCCTAATCATGTGCTTTCTAAGATTTGTTTTTCTTTAACAATTAACATATATTTCATGCAAGTATACAAGTATCATGAGGTCTCTTCTCTTCAGCGTCAATGGGCTAGGGTCAGGTAAGGATGCATATTTGGTCAAGTGGCTTGAGCAAATTTGAATCTTTTGATAGCGTGTAAACTTCCCTACTTGAATCTTATACAATTTAAAGTTCGTACCTAAACTACTTTTTTCACTTTTTCACCATATTCTTTCATGTTGTGGCTCGTTTTTCCTTGATCAGAACACTGAATGCTTTGATTTTCTTTGAGCTTGTACGTGTGGGGCAGTTTTGTGCCCTTTTTTTCTTTTTTTTTTTTTCTTATCTATGTTTGTTTTTCTTTGATCGTTTTTTTTCGCGTGTCAATTTTTAGTATTTTTTCGGCTTTTATTTTCTAAAAAATTTTTTCTTTCTATATACCAGATATATGCATAAGTTTTACATTATACCATGAGCATGTCTCAATTCCAATAATTTTAATAAAATAAAAACCACCTTTATATTCCCCAATCGCATAAGATTTCAGCCACCTTGATTATGATACCAAATCGTGGACACACTACACTAAGCTAATCAAAGATCCAAATAAAGGATATTTATTGTTTTCCCGCTTTCAGGCTTGTAATGTGCTAAATTATAAACAAATGGGTTTAGCATAGACTCAAAATTGGCTACATGATGATGACAAAGGTAAGGCTATTTGGGTGAGGGCGTAATATGAAATATAAAAAAAAGCTCAACATAACAGCAAATACAAAAAATATGGCATAAAGAATCAGAACAATCAGGATTACAAATCATATGAGAAGAGAATCAATGCACCAATAGAGGAAGTAAAGTGGTTATAAGAGTGTAAAACCATTAGGCCCTCAGGATCTCACACAGCTTGTGTGTCTTAGTTTTTTCTACTGTTTACCAGAATAAATTTTTAAGCAGTTCAAGCAAAAAATTTTCAAATTGGTAGGGTACCTAAAACATTTCTTGGAAAAGAAATCATCACCTAGAACCAATAGTCTCCTAATAGAGAAAGAAGTGGTAAAAATAATGTACAAATTCTAACTATGCAACTAATCAATGTAATGCAACACTATCAACTTTGGTTGAAAAGAAATTGTACTTAGAGGGATTCGGTCGTGTACGACCTCCTCACATTAAAGTGCAGCCGTCCTCGTGCATGTAAAGAAAGAGCGAGGTGGATGGGTTGCTATATAATTGATGAGCCTTTTTCGGAAGGGTTGTGCGGTATGGCTTGGTTTCATTGCTCATTTCGAAGCTTTTTCTTTTCCTCCTTTTTTAAAAAAAAAAAAAAAAGGAGAGAAAAAGACAGAAAAATTAATGCCTTAACAAAGATATAAAGCAAAGAGAACATAGGCGGGGCCTAGTGCCAAATAAGAGTAAGGGTTTCTCCATACATGTTAGCTACGCATGTAAGTGAGAAGGCAATATAGCCTAATGACTATTAACTAATATTTGATGCAGAGAGTAAGAGTCAAAGGCATGAAGAGCATATTGAGTTACATCAAGTTCAAAATGAAAGTGGGTTAATGAAAAATAATATTAGGTCATATCAATGCACAAAGACACCAGAGTCATACAAGATTAAGCATTGATTAAAAGTTTCATGACCAACAATATCAAACTTAATGAAGCACAGCGATCGACATAATCAGCTCATGGATGTAGAACTCTACAGATTTCATTCAAATAAGAAACGAAAAAAAAAATGAAGTAAAAACAGTATATAAAGCAAAATAAAATATAAGAATGAAGTATTGGAATGCGATAACACAATAGAAATAGGAAAGGGAAAAAAAAAAACTTTTTTTTTACCGGCACGGACGCGTCATGGTATGCGTGCGGCGATGGTGCATTTCGGCGAGAGGGTGGTGGTACAGCGTGCAGGTGCGCAAACGCAGTGGGTGAGGTTGGGCCAAAGGCATAGTGTTGGCCCAAAGCTGGCACAACTCTCGGGCTCTTGGCCTGGGTACCACTTTAGCGGAATCGGGGCGCGACAGCGGCATGTGCGTGGGCGCGCGCATCTGCAAAATAAGGACATTGACGCGTAAGCGCAGTGCGCAGTCACGGCGTACGATGCGTTTGTGGCAATTGGCCAGCTTTTGCGCGAGATTGGCCCAACTCTCTGGAAAAGTATGGGCCTTGAATATGCGTATGGACGCGCCAAAGCGCACAGCGTGCGTACGCTCATCTTGATTTTTTTTATTTTTTTTAAAAATACTATAATATCAGATAAAAATAGTCCTAACACTGACGTACAATTTGAAGATCAAATAAGAATGCAAAATTAAAAATAAAAAATTTAAGTGCACACAAACATAAACTTGCAGTTTAAGCGATGCTAACACCGAGATATTAGATAGACATCATGAAGAGGAAAAACTAACTAAATGGACTTCAATTCACTTATTAATCAAATCCTACAAGAGAATGGAAAGAGTTACCATGGTGGGTGTCTCCCACCTGCACTTTTATTTAAAGTACTTAAGTTGGACATTTGGTGAGTACTTGCTAGGGTGAGCTTTTCTTGAACTCTTCTTAAATTCCACAATTGAGTTTGGCACTTCACAATAGTCTCCAGGATCCAATTAAGGTACAAGGCCTTCCAAGTAGAGGTTAAGCAAATGACAAGGCCCCAAAGTTGAGATATTGGTCTATGTGATTTTCCGGTGTTCCCATACTTTTTTGTAACCCTTTCTTCTTTATCTTCATGCTTCTAATAGGGTGACAAACTTATTGAGATTTCTTTGTGACTCTTAGTCATCATCCTAATTAATTGACTTGAGTACCCTCCACCTTTGAATCCTAAAATTTGAGTTGTACAACAATGTACCTTGATTCTTGTTGCCCGCAACCCAATCATCTATTTCTACTTTTCTAGCGCCCAAAATCATATTAAGTTGGCCATATCCGTTCTAAGCAAGTGCATATTGATATGGGCAAGAAAATTAAAGGATGAGACGATTAC
>QBTX01002528.1:0-18517 GCA_003063285.2 Arachis monticola
ATCTTAGTCAGGAAGTCAATTATGTTTATCAGTAGAATTTCGAATAACCAAGAGAGCATAAATTAAAGGTTACTTGTTATGCAGTAATGGAGAATGTGTTGGAGTTTTGGAGATGCTTTGTCTTCTGAATCTCTGCTTTCCTCTGTCTTCTTGTTCACGCACGCACGTCCTCCTATGGCAAGCTGTGTGTTGGTGGATCACCTTGTCAATGGCTACCTTCCATATTTCCAGTGAAAACTACGCTCACGCGCTCTGTCACAGCATGGCTAATCACCGGTTGGTTTCGATCCTGGAATAGATTTACTATCCTTTTGCGTCTGTCACTAACGCCCAGCCTTCAGGAGTTGAAGCTCGTCACAGTCATTCAATCCTTGAATCCTACTCGGAATACCACAGACAAGGTTTAGACTTTCCGGATTCTCATGAATGCCGCCATCATTCTAGCTTATACCACGGAGATTCTGATTAAGGAATCAAGAGAATCATCAATCGTATATAGAACGGAGGTGGTTCAGGCACACGTTCATATTTTGAGGAAGGTGATGAGTGTCACAGATCATCACCTCCATCAAAGTTAAGCGCGAATGAACATCTTAGATAGGAACAAGCGTGTTTGAATAGAAAACAGAATTACTTGCATTAATTCACGAGACACAGCAGAGCTCCCCCCAACAATGGGGTTTAGAGACTCATTCCTCAAAAGAATACAAGGTTTGATCTAAAATATCATGAGATACAAAATAAGTCTCTAAAAGTTGTTTAAATACTAAACTAGTAGCCTAGGGTTACAAAATATGAGTAAACTATGATGGATGATGTAGAGATCCACTTCTGGGGCCCACTTGGTGTGTGCTGGGCTGAGACTTAAGCAATTCACGTGCAGAGGCCATTTGTGGAGTTGAACGCCAGTTTTTATGCCAGTTTGGGCGTTCAACTCCAGCTTTTGATCCTTTTCTGGCGCTGGACGCCAGAATTGGGCAGAGAACTGGCGTTGAACACCAGTTTACGTCGTCTATCCTTGTGCAGAGTATGGACTATTATATATTGCTGGAAACCCTGGATGTCTACTTTCCAACGCAATTGGAAGCATCCATTTCGAGTTTGTAGCTCCAAAAATCCACTTTGAGTCAGTAGGAGGTCAAATCCAACAGCATCAGCAGTCCTTTTTCAGCCTAAATCAGATTTTTGCTCAGCTCCTTCAATTTCAGCCAGAAAAATACCTAAAATTACAAGAAAAACACACAACTCATAGTAAAGTCAGAAATATGAATTTTCCTAAAAACTAATGAAAATAGACTAAAAACTAACTAAAACATACTCAAAACTATATGAAATTATCTCCAAAAAGCGTATAAAATATCCGCTCATCACAACACCAAACTTAAACTGTTGCTTGTCCTCAAGCAACTAGACAAATAAAATAGAAGACAATAGGTTGAGAAGCAATAATATCTCAGAGTTTTTGATTGAAGCCCAGATTCTAATTAGATGAGGGGGACTAGTAGCTTTTTGCTTCTGAACAGTTTTGGCATCTCACTTTATCCATTGAAGCTCAGATGATTGGCATCTATAGGAACTAAAATTCAGATAGTGCTATTGATTCCTAGTTCAGTGGTGATATCTTGAACACAGCTTCTTATGAGTCTTGGTGGCCTAAGCACTTTGTTTCATTACCACTGGATACATTATGCCACAGACACATAATGGGTGAACCTTTTCAGATTGTGACTCAGCTTTGCTAAGTCCCCAGTTAGAGGTGTCCAGGGTTCTTAAGCACACTCTTCTTTTTGCTTGAACCTTGACTTTAACCGCTCTAGCTCTCAAGTTTTCACTTGACACCTTCACGCCACAAGCACATGGTTAGGGACAGCTTGGTTTAGCCGCTTAGGCCAGGATTTTATTCCTTGTGGCCCTCCTATCCACTGATGCTCAAAGCTTGGGATCCTTTCATTACCCTTGCCTTTTGGTTTTAAGGGCTATTGGCTTTTTCTGCTTGCTTTTCCTTTTACTTTCTATATATATATATATATTTTTTTTTTCTGCAAGCTTGTGTTCTTTGCCTGTTTTCTTGCTTCAAGAATCATTTTTTTTGATTTTTCAGATTATCAATAACATGTCTCATGTTCATCATTCTTTCATAGAAGCCAAGCTATTTACAGATCTAAGAAAAATAAATACAAAAAAAATGCACTGTTCAAGCATTCATGTTTGCTGATGATGAGAAAAATAAACTATAGCTAATTGGAGATTAAAATCAAAATAGATACTAATTACTATTATATGACTCCTAAGGTAAACTTCTATAAGGACACTGTCACAGAGTTAAGGCAGAAATTGGAAATTAACAACCTTTATTCTAGGAGAACGGGGGTTCCTCTGATCCTTGGGGTGCTTGGTCCTACAAGAGAAGACTTTTGGCGCTTCAATTCCCTTAAGTCACGCCCTTGCCTCCTCTTTTTTTTAAACATATAGGTCAGCATTTGACTATGTTCCTTCTATTCTTTTATTATTTGCTCCATAGCTTCCCGTATCTTGGTAACGGACGTTCTCAAGATACTCCCAAAATTCAGCTTGAGGGATTTCTGGGAGGAATTCCTATGCTCTCTTCTTGATGGGGTCCTCCTGTGCTTGTTGTTTTTTCCATTGATGCTTTGGTGATTGGCTTTTCAATTGAGGATATATCTAGTTATTCCCATCTTACTCCAGCGTCCTTGCAGAGCAGAGAAATCACGGTTGGATAAGCCAACCTGGCCTCTTTTGAATTTTTGTTAGCAATCTTGTAGAGTTCAGTTGAGATCACTGATGAACCTCCACTTCTTTCCCATCATATGCAATGGATCATCACCTGCTCTTTTAACTGTGACTTCAGAAAGGTTGCTAGTAGGCAACAGAGAACGCCCAAGAAGTCCAAGCATCCTCGGCGACTGGGTTGAGATCCTCTCTCTTGAGTTGATTTGGACACCCTTTGTGTTGTGGTCCACCTGGCTCCAGGGGTACATATTCCTCTAAAATCTTATCAGGTCCAATGTCTGCTCTCATCATCCCCTGTTGAAGGAGTCTGGATCATCCTTTAGCTGAGTAGCTTTAAGATCTCTCTGATCTTGTCAAGGGTGGTATGAACAATCTTTCCTCTGACCATGGTCCGAAATTCATAGAAAGGCAGTTCCAGATAGTTTTTGCTTATCAGTCTGCCACATATTAGATAGAACTCCGGACCATGTTTCTTCACACTTTCGTTTCAGGATTGCTAGGACTTCCAGTTCCTGATTCGAATTTGCTCCTGGATCCTCCGGATATTCATCTTCTTTCAGATCGAATCTAACTTTCGGGATCACTGATCTCAAACCCATTACTTTAAGATATGGTCTAAATGTTCTTTAGATAAGAACTTCCCTTGATTCCAAAGTGGTTTTGGAACGCTCTCTTTCTTGCCTCTTGGAGTGGTGTGTTTTCCTTTGGAGCCATGATCTTAGTGATCTCGGATAAACACACCCAACTTAGAGGTTTGCTTGTCCTCAAGCAAAAGAAAAGAAAGGAGAGGGATAGAAGGAGAGCTAGGTGCATTGTTGTTGGTGGAGGAGGGAGGCCAACCCAAATTTAAAGGGATGGGGGGTGGGTTTTCGAAAAAATTGGAAAAGATAAGATAAAAGGATTGAGTTGAAAAAATAAGATAGAAGATATAGTTTATTTTGAAAAGATATTAATTTGAAAAAGATAAATCTGAATTTTGAAAAAGATATATATGGAGATTTAAAAAAGATATGGATTAGTTTGAAAAGATTTTTGAGTGAAAAGATAGATTTGTTTTCAGAAAAGTTTTCAAAAGAGTTTGGATTGAATTTGGAAAGAGGGATTTTTAGAAATTAAGGATTTAGATATATCAGGTTAATATTTCATGTAAAAATCATGATTGAGACATAAAATTTGAAATTAAAATGGAAATACGTGTGGAAAAATGAATTTGGCTCCTCCCTGCTGTCCTGGCATTTGAACGCCCAACACTGCCTGTTTTGGGCGTTCAGCGCCCAACTGCTACTCTCCTAGGCGTTCAACGCCCATCTGTGCCATTACTGGCGTTCAACGCCAGTGGGTGCCCCTCTTCTGGCGTTGAACACCCAGCTACTCACCATCACTGGCGTTCATCGCCTAGTGATGCCCATTTTGGGCATTGAACGCCCAAAATGCACTTTTACTGGCGTTTTCTTGCCAGTGAGATCTTTTTCTCTGTTTGTGTGCCGAGGTCTTTTGTAAACGATTATTTACCTTTCACTATATCAATCTGATGACTGTAAACACTTTTGAAGGTCTCTGATTTGATCCCTTACAAACCAAATGAGAGATTCTGGCATGAATTTCCTCGCCATGATATAGAAAAACAAATTATAATAATGGTAGAGATAATAGTACAAAGAGGGGCAAAATGCAGAGGAATTGTTGCCCCATAGGCTGAGGTTCGTCTGTAATTTCACCCACGCTAACTATCCCGCATTGTTTCGTTTTATTTGTCACTGCTATTTATAGAGCGTTTCGTGTACTCTTGTGCAGCATAGTCTGTCAGCTTTTTAGTAAATTTCCCCTGGTGCAGCTGCGTGTCCAAGCACCAGATCTCTGCGTGAGACGAAATATTCCATATTGACTTGTTGCTGCTCGATCATGTTGACCTTTACATGAATTTATTATTATGCTTTCTCTGAGCCCCAATGAGTTCACTGCATTCAGAGTATCACTATTACTAAAACTACTTTCCACTCAGTAATCATATATCCTTGATTGAGCTTTCCATGTATTCACATATCCAATTCATATTCGGCTTTGTCCACAAACGGTTAGTATACCGATTAAATGGTTATTTTGAACCATTTTCCAAATGAGTTCGCTCGCTCAGCCTTTTCAGGTGTCTTCTTCAGATGATACGCAGACTCCTGGCGCAGCAGGAAGGCATATTTCCACGAATTACCACGTCTTGGATGAGTTAACAGATCAAGGCCTACCGAAGTCTCATATAGAGAGAAATACCCTAAGAGCTAACACGTTGTCTAGCGCCTATTCTTGTGTCCCTACGTCAAAGAAGTTCTAGCATGAACAGCTTGGCGCATTGTCTTTCTGATCAATGCTTGTATCTTTCCCAAGCTGCATAGAGGGATTCACCTTCCTTCTGTCTGAAGGTTTGAACTTCAGCTCTAAGCTTGCTCACCTTTTGCAGGTGAAAGAACTTTGCCAAAGAAGCATTGACTAGCTTTTCCAAATAGTCCAGGCTTTCTTTAGTGTGTAATGCCATTTTTCATTCATTGGTCCTAGCTCTTTGTCTTCTTTTTTTTTATCAGCAAAAAAAAGCAAAGTCTGTAGATCTTAGGTCAACTCTCTCCATGGTTCTTGACAGTGTTCACAGATTTGCATATAATTCATGCTTAGAATTTGATTTTGATCTTCCAAATGGAAGTCCATGAAACTTGCAATTCTGTTTTTTTGCATTTTTTGTTTTTTTTTTTTTTTTTTTTTTTTTTTTTTTTTTTGTTTTTGTCTCCTAATTGGCAGGGATGAGATGCTTCTTCCCTTATAGAAGTTCGGTGGTTATGTGTCTCATGTTAATGGCACCAATGTACCTTCCTTGCATTGTTTTGCTTGTTGTTTTTTCGTGTCTTGTCATTAGTTTTTTTCTTTTCTTTGAAAAATGCTTTTAGTGCCCATCTTTAGAGAAATTTTGCTTTTTTAGCTTCTCTTAGTTTTCTCTTTCAAGGTCTTTTAGGTCAGTATTTAGCTTGATACAATGTTTGTCTCCTTTTTTTATCTTTGTGTTTCTCTGTCTATATAATAGAGAAGAGTTTCAAGAATTGTATTGGGAATTCCTCTTATTGTCATCAGTTATAGAGATTTTCTTTTGTTCATAGGGATAATTGATAGAATATGAAGTGTAGTGATGTTAGACTAGTGGAGTGTGATATTCGAACTATATAATAGAAGGATTAAGTTTCGAAATTGCATTTCTCTTGTGGTTTTTAGTTAGTGTGTCTCCTTTAATATTAGAAGGATGTTAGAAGAGGGGAAGTAATTTTTTCGTAAATATAATTAAGTAAGATTTTTAATTTTTTATAATAAAAAAGAAATTTGATAATTTTTTATTGATGATTTTTCAAAATTAAAAAAAAAAAAAAAAAAAAAAAATTAGTTTGATTTTTTTCAACCAAAATAAAAAAAAAAAAAAAAAAATTATATTTGATTGAGGTGATTTTGAAAATTATAAGAAAAAAAAAAAAAAAAAATTTTGATTGAGAAGATATGATTGAATATTTCTAATTTACTAAATATTGTTAATAGTTTTAAATTTAAATGTGTTTTGAAAAAAAAAAAAAAAAAAAAAAATTAGATATGATATGATTCTAGAATTAAAACTTATTGATCATTTTTTTATTAGTCAATAAATTTTTTTTTTTTTTTTTAGAATAAAATAAAATAGCGAATTCATTGTATGTTTCGTTAAAATAATAAAAATGTGATAGTATAATTTTATTGATTTCTTTGTAGAGATATGATTGAAAAAGATATGATTTTTGAAAAAGATTATTTTGAAAAATTATGATAGTATTTTGAAAATAAAAAAGTGAGTTAATATTTTCAAAAATCTCCCTTTCTTAGTGTCATCCTGGCGTTTAACGTCACTCCAGCCATGTTACTCCTTTGTTCTTGTATATATTTTAATTTTTTTTTTTTTTTTGTGTGTGTGTGCGTTTTTGTGTTTTTTTTTTTTTTTTTTTTTTTTTTACGTCTCCAGCTTTTTCTTTTTTGATTCTCTCTTGCTTGTAATTTGTTTTTCTGAATCTTTCAATTCTTCTTGTATTATTGACTTATCTAAAAGCACAATTTTGTTAAATATTTTGAAATTTTTTATATATTTCAATTGATTAATACAAATAATTAATGCAACTAATATTATGCGCATTAAATTTGCATCCAGGATATCCTATAACTTAATATAATTTTCGTTTATAAAATAAAAAAAAAAAAAAAAAAAAAAATTGCATATGAAAACAACAATATACACATCAAAACAATTAATTAAATGTGATCCATTAGCAATTTGAATTTTCATTGCTTTTAATGAAACTTACTTGAAGATTATATTGTAAGAACATTTATGCTATTATTCTCAATATATGCAAGATAATTTTTTAAAGACATGCAATTGACATAGCTCTAATTAATAATTGATATCTAGTATCTTCAAACATAGAAATATAATAATATTTTTTTGTATTTTTTTATTGATTTTTTTGATAAATTTTTTTGTGATTTTGTTGAAACTTTTTTTTTTTTTATATGTGGTGTAAAATGAAAATTAATAAGGGATTTTTCTTTTTTTTTTTTTTTTTCAATGAACGTTTTTTATTAAGGAATTTTTCAGGAATCAGTCAATTAGTCAAAGCTTCAGTTCTAAAAAGATTAGTATTGGTGGGTCTATAAGCTTTTCAGCATGTATATCATTACATGTTTCGCAGTCTATAATTTTGATTAGATTTATTTTATCAATTTAATCTTTTGTTTTTTATTTAATGAGTATCTCTCTTTTGAAACTTCTTTTATGAATTCATTTCTTTAAAAATTTCTGTAAATAATATTTAAATATTAGAATTATATCTAATACCTTTATTCTTAAGCAACTTGATGAACCGTCAGTTGTCAATAATCTTTCTGTAATTTCAATCCCCTGCAATCTCTTGGTTTTCGCCAATTAAAATCTTGGTGTCATCTAATTTGATATATATTCTCAAAAAAAAAAAAAAAAAAAATTTGTATTCTCTTTTTATTCATGAATTCACAACTTTTTGTCTCTTAATTTCCTTGCACAATTTTCTATACCAGCATAGTTTGTCACTTTAGGTTCTGTCTCAAATAGTAATAAACTTTTCTACTGTGTTAGTTAAGTGTTCTGATTTCTCCTCTGGGAGTACTGTTCGGCTTGATCATGCTATGGTAACCTTGTATATATCTCTTATTTAGGCTAATTTCAATTTGGTGTATGTGTTTTAGTAATTGATATTAATAAGATAAATTTAATCATATATATGATTATTTTAAAATAAAAAAAAATTGTAATTTTCTTTTGTGTTGGAATTCTCATTATTAAGTCGTGTATGTAGATGCTTTGTTCCTCTTGAACCTCGTTGCTTTTTCTTTTGGTCTTCTTCTTCCAATCATTTATACTCCTTTCCATGGCAATTCTTTATGTTTGGTGTCATTTGCATATATACCTCCTAATTTTGTGGTTTATCTTGTGCTTTATTTTGGGCAGTATGTATCCCTTTTCTTCACTTTTTTATCAATAAAATAGCATTGTTTTTGCAATATCTTCCTTGATTTTTGTGCTTAAAAGTTGAAAACTATTGCTTTTTAGCCTTATAATTTTGTAATTTTTTAATTTCACTTTAATTTCCCATGTCGATTGCCTTTGATAATTTTTTGTGTAGTGATTTTTTCATGTTTCCCATAAGGTTATTATATTTTGTGATGAATGAAGTGAGAAAGATAATAAGGCATTGAAAGTGTGTGTGTAGAACTATGTAGAACTGAAGGAATCCATTAAAGCTTGTCTTAAGCCCGATCTGTCGTTCACTCATACGACCATTTAACTGAGCTTACATGTAGGTCCAAATTTGTAAGTCATTTTTTTTTTTTTTTTTTCTTTTTTTTTTTTTTTTTGGTTCTATTTTTTTTTTTTTTTTTTTTTTTTTTTTTTTTTTTTTTTTTTTTTAAATATGATATAAAATTTGCCATTTATGTTGTCTTCTCCTCAGTGGGCTCGCCTGCGCTTATGTATCGCTGCTGTCTGTCCTGATGGAGCACGTTCGTCCACTAATAGTATTAATTGCCCCCTCAGTCAATTTTGAGCTCTTTGTCCCAAATATAATCCAACCTATTTCTGATGTTATTGAATCCAAGGATTGAAAGGGGATGATCCAAGTAGTCATAGTTTAGGTTTTTTTTCATCATGTTTTAGTTATGTATATGAATTCTTTAGATGTAGATGTCTCTCTCTCTTCTCTCTAGATTAGGTTATGTAGAATTAGGGTAGAGTTAGGTTAATCACGGCTCAATTTTTTTCTTTTCAATTCTTTTTTGATTCAAAGTTCTTTCATTTTTTAGTGTTCTATTTATTTCTTAATCTTCTTTATTTTCTCTATTCATTTTCTTATTTTGCTCTCTTGAATGTTGTATGATACCATTGTTGGATCTTAATTTCTTTTAATGTCAATTTTTTATGTTCATGTCTTTTATTGTTGATTTCCTTTTTGTCTTATCTATTATGATTTTTTTTTCTTGCTATTAAGTTTACTGTTCTTCCTTTATATTCTTTGCATTGTTTATGTTTACTTTCTTGCTATTTATAGGTGTTTTGATAAAAATGTTTTCCTCTAGTTTTTGGTAGTGTTCTTTTACTTTGGTCATAGGTCTAAGGGAATTGTATGTGACTTCTCTCTTTCTTTTTGTGAGTCATGTGGTTTCATTGTGAAATGATGATTTTGAGAACCCTTTTTCTTGGTGATCAATTTATAACTCATTGACGGCCATCCACTAATTATTATTTAATTATTAGGTGGTTGTATCTTTGTGTTATGTTTATCAGGCCATATGTATCTACTTCAATTAGGAGTTAATGATTTTTATTTATTTTTTGTTTTTTTTTTTTAACTTTAAGACTTTTGGATAGTAACTTAATTGAGGCTTGATTCCTCTCATAATTTCAATATATTATTTTTTTCTTAACTATTTTTTTTTTTTTTTTTTTTTTTTTTTCATGTTTTTTTTTGCTTAGATTAGGTACTTTCCTTTTTATTTTTATTATTTTTCTTAGTCATTTTAATTTCTTGTCTTATTGATTTCTCTTAGTCTAATACTCCAATATTCAAATCCCCTTTTCATTCTTCTTCTCATTTTTTTTTTTTTTTTTTTTTTTTTTTTTTTTATTTTTGATTTTAAAATCTTCTTCATGCTCATTTCTTCGGTTAATTTTTCATTGGGGTTTATACATGTGACAAAACCAAAAAAAAATTTTTTATGTGAGAATTGGTTTTGGGTTTTTTGGAGCTATGCTTTAAGATGATTAGTTGTTATTTCTATGAGGGAATTATATTCTGTAAACCATTCTGAGTCAAATCTCATTCTTAATTTATAATTTTTTTTTTTTTTTTTTTTTTTTTCTTGTGTGTTTACTTATTGGCTTATTGTTATTATATTGTGAATAGTTCTTGATTTTTGGTTTTGTTTCCTATCCATCTAATATATATAATAAAAAATATTTTGATTTTTCTTTGTTTTATAGAATTGTTTTTGGTTTCTTTTCTTATCACCATGAATTCTCATCATCTTTGGTTATAGTTGGTTCAAACTATTCTATTTGTAGGAATATGGAGCTTCATATTGAGGGATGGCATCTAAGAATTTTGTTGATGATCATATTGTGGGAGGATGCTCCCCAAGCTTATTGGAACTCCTTTCTTGGCAACAACCTCTTCCGGTTGACTTGTTGGTATAATCCTTATATCCTTAATGCATACCAATTCTATTGTTGTGATGAACCCTTATTGTGATTAGTCAACCATAATCCTACATTTATTTACATATGACCCTTTCTCTCTTCAACTTAGGTCTCCTATAACAACCATATCACAGCCTCATATTACTCTAACACCTCCATATTGATTTCCCTAACCCATATTCTATCCATACCAACCTCCCTTTGAACCATATGATACCATTATGATTATAACTCACACCCAATTCTATACCACCAATACCTTCAAGAACCACCACCTCCATACTTTTTTACTCTAGATGAATCACCTTTTCTCCATATGTTTGATAACTTTCAACCCTACTAATGAATTTCCTCCTTACCACCACAAACCCTCCATTGTTTATATACACTCATATTCCATCCATTCAAGAGCAAACGGATCGTCTCAAGGTATTAGAATGTGATCAGCTTTAGTAATAATTCCGTCAAAAGGATGTCTATAGTATAGTCCTCAAATGGTAAGTATATTATAAGTCTTATGTAAGCTTATACTTGTGCCATAATTAATCCAACTTGGACCTCTCATTGGACTTATGTAATCAAGTCAAAGTGTATCTCCATTATGAATTGTGAGAAATCAACCGATATGTATATATGGAGCATTGTGAATCCAGTTGTATTATATCTTAACATGATACAAGGAGATTGGTGTGTTATTTGTCTTTGCTATCATGTGGTGAGTGTAGTAATGTAATGTTATTTGTTTGTGTATAAGATAATTTTGTTGAATTGAGTTTATGATAGTGTTGATACTAATTGAGGCGGTTCCCAAAACTTGTAGAGCTACTTCCATTTTTTTTTTTTTTTTTTTTTTTTACCTATAAGTACTTTTGTTGATATTGTGGAGGTGTTGTGTTTGAAACTTCTTCAATGATGCTTGTATTGATATTTTTTGGTGTTGAGGAGGATAATATGCTTGCAATCCTTCCTAAGTCTTATTATTAATAATTTATGATGTATAATGAATTGGTATATGATAAGGCTTGAGCTAATATACAAATCTCTCTTTCTTTGAGATTGAGCCCACACCAACACATGATCCTTTTGTTATTGGAGTTATCATTCTTTCCTTCTTGTAATTTGAGGTGGATGTTTTAGAATCATAAGTTTCATCATTGTTTACCTTCCAAGTTTGTGATTATGATAGAATATTTGGTAATTGAAGTATTTCTTATAATGAGTGTTGTTGGTATGTATAATGTATTTGAAATTCTATATGAAGCTTTTTGTTCAAGAGTGATATAGGTTTGGATGGTTCATAGCTTGCCAATGTTATTGTGATGTGTTATTTATTTAGTAATATGCACTAAGGTAATATTGGTGAATATCTTATTCAAGACCATTTGGAGTACGTTTGTCCTTTTCCTAGTGCCACCAATACATTAACATTCAAGTGGTTTGTATAATTTTTATTCTCTAATTAATTTAATAAAAAAAAAAAAAAAAAAATATGTTTTATTTTAATTATGATGTGGTCAATTCAGAGCTCTTTGTGGGTTTACAACATAAAGGATTATATTTGAGTTAGTGGGTAGTATATATTCTTATTCAAGGTTTCTCTTATTTTTACTTTAAATTCTAAGTGCTATGGTTGGTATAGTTGAGTTCTTCAAACTAGGTGGTCAAGAGTATGTCTTTTGGGTTTACCTGATGTAATATTCCTGTGTATCACTTCTCTACTCTAATTGTGAATTGTGATGTATCTCAACTGAAGATGGGGTGTTAGTGGAATAAAGATTGGGTATTCCGTGTGGTTATATTGTTATTGAGGATCAATTTTTTGGATAAACCCTTCTATGTTCTTGTGAAGGACTCCATTCAAGACTTTTTGCATTACTTCATTTGGATAAATTTTTGGATTGTATAAATGTGAACCTTAGCATATTGGTGAGGTTTCAGTATTGTATTTTCAAGCATCAAGCCATTCCATTTAAAATGCTGTATCTTCCCATAATTTTGTGTTCTAACGTGTAAGGACTTATAATCTTAAATAGTGCTAGGTGGTGTAAGTACATCCCACCTTTGGTTTAACTCTTTTCCACTCTCTCTTTAGATTTTGGTTATATTGTGATTGTCCTGCATTTGTATAGGGTTATTGTTTTTGTTATTTTCTAATACTTTTTTATTGTATTTTTGCTTTTATTGATTTAGGTTGTTTTATATTTGCTATTTCTTTTTTTTTTTTTTTTTTTTTTTTTTCTTTAAAATGAAATCATCTCCTGCTTGTTAATTATTAATGTTTTTTTTTTTTAGTTTATTTTAATAAATTTTTTCATATACTAACTATATAAGATTTGTTGTTTATTATTTTTATTTTTTGTGATTGTTTAGAATGCTTGTAGATTTAGGAAAGTACTTGTTTTTGTTCTAAGCATCTTCTAAAAAAAAAAGAAAAAGGGGGGGGGCGATCCAGCGTCACTATTGTGCTGTGTCCTTGCTTTTTTTTTGCGCGCGCCGGTGGTGTCATATATTGCTATCTCTTGGTACTAATAAAAACCAGAGTTGTTGCTTTTAATGTGTTGGCCTACTTTCTAGTGTCCGTTGACCCATTCGCGCAAGCGTTCATTACATGCTTTTGTGTGCGTTGTTTTCGGTCTGCCATTCTTGCACATCCTAGCTTTGATGCTGTGCTTTGCGCTGGACGTCGTCTCTTTTGTACCACTTTTTCTCTCATCTTCACAAAAAATTATAATTTTTGCTTTTTTTTTTATGTTTGTGCGTCTGTACTCCTCGCCGTCCCTCCGCATCTCCTTTTCTCCTGTTTTCTTTCTTCCTCTTTTCTTACTTTCTTTCTTTTTTTTCATTTTCTTACTTTTTCTTTTCTTAATTTTCCACTTTCATTTTATATTCTTATTTTTCTATTTTCTTTCTTTTATGTTGCATTTTTGTTTATATATTAAAAAAAAAAAAACATTTTTTAATTTTGTTTTTTTTATAATTTTGTTTTCTTTATTTTTTTTTCTAAAGTTAAAAAAAAATTTTTAATAATTTGTGTGTTGGATTTTTCTTTATCAATTATTGAGGATTTCTTGTGTTAATTTTTGGTATTCTTTTTTTTTTTTTTGTTATTATTATTATCCTGTTCCTCTTTCCTGAGTTTTTGAGGTTAAGGTATCTTGGCTTTATGTTCCTCCTTGACTCATTACTCTCTTTGTTTTTATACTCTAGTCATCATTGAGTTAGGATGGGACCAATATTGCTCTCTCTCTACGCTTACATCTAATCTTGTTTGTTGTCTATTATTGATTAAGCTTGATTGCTCTCAATTATGTCTTCATGGCTTTAACTTGTTCTTGTCTGAATATTTAATTATATTGCCCTTTGTGCCTATATTATTTTCTATCTCAACAGTGTGCGTGGCTTTGTAGTGAGAACCTTATTCTTATTTGGAATTATGCCCTCCGCCTTATGTTTCTAATTTTGTCTTTCATATTTCTTGTTGTGAGGTCTTAATTTTCTTCTTTTTCTTTCCTTGGTTTTGGCCACCAAAAGTGAAAGATGAAGAAAGTCTTCTTTAATGGGGAAACAACAAGTTCACCCGTGCATAATACTTTTTCTGAAGTGGCTCATCAATTTGTAGTGCAAAACTCTCGTTCACCTGTTTGCTCATCTTTGATTGCACCGAGGACGGTGCAAATTTTTTATGTGTTGGGGAGTCGTCCGGACCACCTCTCATGTGGTATATAACTTCTTTTTTCAATCTTATTTTCTTTTAATTTTTTGTGTCCGTGTTTAGTGTTAGTGTCGTTGTTCTTATTCATTGTTAGGTTGCATTGTAGTTTAGAATAATTTCTATTTTATCCACTTCTTTTTTATGTTAGGACTTACTTTGGTTTTTGTGGTTTGATGATTTCTTTTTCAAGTATCTTGTTTTTTTTTTTTTTTTTTTTTTAGTGGAAAAAAAAAAAAAAAAAATCTGAATTATAAAATAAATTTTTTGTTGATTATTGCTTGAATTGAATCTTATTTTGGTGAACTGGTTTTTTTGGCTATATGAACATATAAGCATGTGAGTTTTGAGTGTCAATTTGCTTTGTTTGTGTTTTACATCTTTATAATTCTATTCTTTCCTTTCTTGTGTGCATTGTTTTCTTCTTTTCTATTATTTTTAATCTGTGATTTTTTTTTATGTTTTTTCTTTTTATGTTTTTTTTTTTTTTTTTTTTTTTTTTTTTTTTTTTTTTTTTTTTTTTTTTCTATTTTTATTTATCTATCACTTGCCCAAATTGTTCCTCCTTTCATTTCATCCTATTGTTTTTCTATTTTGAGCCTTATTTAATCCTCTTTTATTTCTTAATTTGTTAGCACATCACTACCCCTTAAGTGTATAATATAATAAAATTTCCTTAATTTGGATCTTTAATTAACTCAGGCCTTCACCTAATCATATATGCATATACTTAAAATATTAAAAAAATTGGAATTTTGTTTGAGTGAAGAACAAGAAAAGAAAAAAACTTTTTTTTTTATTTGTGTTTAATAAATTTATTTGTTTTATTAAAAAAAAAAAAAAAAAAATATGAAAAAATTTTATTTTTTTTTTTTTTTTTTTTTTTTTTTTTTTTTTTTTTTACTCTTTAAAAAATTACAAAATTTAATAGAAATAAGAATAAATTAAGTATTTTATTAAAGATATATAAAAAATAGAAATTTATAAATATATAAAAGAATTTTAAAAAAGGGTGTGATTGAAAAAATATGATTAAAAAAAAAAAAAAAAAAAAAAATATCAATGCATATGGTAATGTGTTTATAATAATAATAGAATTTTTTTTTTAATATGGTTAAAATGATGATCATGTAAGTAGATGAGTGTGTGATCTTGGGTAGCAATGGATTGTATTGGTTTTATTATATGTGTTATTTAGAGCTTTTGTGTTTAATCAATGATTTCAATTTTCTCATAGTCTCTTCTTTGTACATTTCCTACTCTTCCTACTCTTTACTCCCTAGCTCCCCATTTATCTAACCTATGTAAATGAGTCTTTCGTGTTTTATGATTCGTTTTTTCTAGCATGTAGTTGAATAATTGTGTATTTTAGATGAAAAAATAATCATAGGTAAATTTGATTATGAAGAAAATTGAGTGGGCGATCGACCCTATTACACTAGAGCGACATAGAGCAGATACACTTCCGGTGAGGTTTGATGCTCAATTCTTGTTCCCGACTTTCATGAGCTTTTCTTCTTGCAAGTCTACTTGTACTTCATTTTGATATTTAATTGGTAGGAGTTGTGAGTCGTCATATGACCCTTGCCCTACTTGTTTAATGTGTTCTTGGGATTGATTTGCTTTTAACCCAAGTAGGTAGAATCATTTTGCCTTTAGTTGCATGCATGTAGGATAGGTTTATATAGTTTATTTGCATGAAATGTCATTAACCCTTTCTGTCTTTCTTTATTCTTAGCATGAGGACATATCTTGGTTTTAAGTGTGAGAGATTGATAAAACCCCAATTTTTGGTTTTCTTTTCAAAAAAAAAAAATTTTATTCATATTTTCTCACATTTATTCAATGAAAATGCATGGTTTTGCAATTCTCCCTTGATTTGTGCTTTAAAGTGAAAACATTGCTTTTTAGGCCCTAAAAGTGGTGATTTAATTCACTTTAATTCTATTCGATGCCTTTGATGTGTTGTCCATTTTTTTTTTTTTTTTTTTTTTTTTTTTTTTTTTTTTTTTTTTTTTTTTTTTTTTTTTTTTTTTTTTTTTTTTTTTTTTTTTTTTCTTTTGTTTTTTTTTTTTTTTTTTATTTTTTTTTTTTTTTTTTTTTTTTTTTTTTTTTTTTTTTTTTTTTTTTTTTTTTTTTATTTTTTTCTTTTTCTTTTCTGATTATTTCTATGTCATAAGCATAGTAATTGATGGAAGATGTGAATGATATGAAATTTGATATAGTAAAAAAAAAAAAAAAAAATATTTGAATGTGTAATGTAAACATCAAGACTTTCCTTATCCTTGTTTCGCACTTCTAATACGACTCCTTACTGAGCCAGAGGTTCCATAATAAATCGGTTTCTAGTTGCGTTGAAAGCTAACATTTCAGAGCTTTTCGCAATATTTATATAAATATTTTTGCTCTATATGCTCTTTGCGCTCTTAGGGCGCGTTCAGCGCTCTTTCTATATGTAGCTTGTGTCTTCCTTCGCCGATTGTGAGCCACTGGGTCCCATAAAGAGAAATCTCGTCCCAGCTCTGATTTGCAGTCCATTTTGGGCTCCATATCTCAACCCATTCTGATTCTTATTGAAGTCCAAGGAATGAAGGGGAATGAACCAAGTATTTCATTTAGTTTAGTTTTTTCTCTATTGTGTTTTTTGTTTAGAATTTTTTTTTTTTTTTTTTTCTTTCTCTCCTCTTCTCTTATAGATTTCAGGTTTAGAATTAGTGGTTAGTGAGTCTGGTAATCCTCTCCATTAATTTTCTCTTTTCTAATTCTTTGTTTTATGATTTTCTAAGTCTCTTCATTTTTTAGTGTTCTATTTTGTCTTAATTCTTCTTCATTTTTCTCTATATTTTCTTTATTTGTGTCTTTTATGTTGATGTATACCATTGTTGGATCTAATTGTTCTTTTGATGCAATTTTATGTTTCCATGTTTTCTTTTTTTGATCTTGTCTTACTTATTATTGTTTCTTGTCTATGTTTTAGTTATGGGTTCCTTTATTCTTTGCAGTTGTTTATGTTTTATCTTTCTTGCATCTTAGGTTGTTTTATAAAAATGTTTTTCCTCTAGTTTTTGTTTGGTAGTTCTCCTGGTCCTAGGCTAGGGTTATTTTGAGTGTACCTGAGTCATTGGGTTTCTCACTAAATTGATTTTTGAGATTTTTTTTTTTTTTTTTTTTTTTTATTTTATTTTTTAATGGTCAATTTAGGATTGTCATTTTAGTATGTATGTTGATTTATTGGTGTTGATTGTTGATCTCAATGCTTTTGATTCCGTATCTTTAGTCTAGGAGTTAGATATTTATCGTTTTACTTAAGTACTTTTGTGAATGTGTAGACGTTATTGATCTTGACCTATAATTTATCAATTTTATATTTATGTTTTTTTTTTTTTTTTTTTTTTTATTTACAAGTATTTCTTTGTCTTAGCCAAGAGTACTTTTCTTTATTTTTTTTATTTGTTTTTGTCATTTTTATCTTTTTTTTTTTTTTTTTTTTTTTTTTTTTTTTTTTTTTTTTTTTTTTTTCTTTTTCATTTTCTTCGTAGCTCAATATATTTTAACTATTTCATTGCATTTCCTTGTGAGAAGACCCGAAGTCCAATATCCTGTGTTTTATATTTTTCATGGAGTTTTTGTTACTTGATGACATACTTATTTTTTTTTTGTGAGAATTGTTTGTTTGGTTTGTACTTTGCTTTATCTCATATTGTGTAAGTTGTTATTTTCTATGAGGGGAAATTCTCTTAAACTCATCGATAGTCATAAAACTCTTATCAATCATGCATCACTTCGTTGTCAATGGCTACTTCCTATCTCCTCAGTGAAAATAGTCCAAAATATGCTGTTCACCTCTCTTTATCTGACTATATATTTCTTGTCGTTTGTTTTTCCGGATCAGCTTGGAATATTGTTTTCTCCATGTCTCTTTTGCGTCTTTGTTCACACTCTCTATACTTTAATCTGCGAGTTTGTGAAGCTCGTCTACAGCCTTTCCTTTTCCTGATTCCTTACTCATAATACTTTCACAGACATAGTTTTTAGATTTGCAGATTCTCAGGGATTTATGGCCGCCATATTTAATTCTAGCTTTTTTTTTTATACCACGAAAGTTCCAATCTTAGACTAGAAACCCAAGAGATACACATTTCAATGCTTGTTTGCAGTAGAACGGAAGTAGGTTTGTCATGTTCATTGTCTTTCATAGGTGAGAATGATGCTGAGTGTCACTTTTATGTCTTATCTCTTTTTCATTTCATGTTCTTGGGTTGTGTGATTTGATATGA
>QBTX01002529.1:0-18516 GCA_003063285.2 Arachis monticola
CCATAAAGTTTTTCCCACACTTAAACAATTACACAATTTCTATCTTAAGCTAACCAAGGATTCAACTTGGGGTTTTTAATTTGTTTTTCTGCTTAAGGCTAGTAATGTGGTTATAAAACAAGGGGGATTTAAAAGCTCAAGGGGGTTAACAAGGATGGTATAAAAGGTAGGCTTTATTTGGGATAAGTGAGTTTTAATCAAAAATGGCCTCAATCCTATCTTGGTATGTATCTATATTCTATACTGGACATATAGATTAAAGCAAAGTAAAGAACATCAGAAAAATAAAAAAAAGGGCGAAACACACAAGAATAAAATATTATGGCTTAAACGTAACCATACAATAAAGCTCAAAATTCACAGGCTGCGTGTTCTCTAACTCAAACATCATATATCATTCATATATGTCACGCAGGTTTAGTTAAAATTTCCCATTATTCTCATAAAAAATTATTTTGGGTGGCTTTTAAGGTTTTAGTGTTTCTCCTTGATGAAATGTTGTTAACTAACTAACATGTAATGCTATATATACAAGGTGTGTGGATTGTTTCTGTTGAGGTCTCTAGCTTACTCTTTTTTTATTTTCAATCAAGTCAACTATCATATACTAAAAAGGGTAAACTATACTAATTAATCCACTTAAAAATAACTAGTAAACTAATGTGCAAATCAAGCTAAAATATCCAAAATAGTATACATATAGCTCAAAGTGCAAAATGCAAAAAAAAAAAGTACAATAAAAAGCAAAAAGAGAAAAAATATGCAAAAATACAGAAAATGAACAAAATAAGAGAGAGTTTTTAGTGGTTCACCAAAATAAAGATATGCCAGAGATGGCAACCTCCCCACACTTAAATAATAGCATCGTCCTCGATGCTCACTTAAGCTGGGTGTGAAGGAGTGCCATCTCCAGAAGGATGAGTAGCTGGAGTCTCTGTGGTGGTGGTTTGAGGAGGTGCTGACTGGATAGGGATCTCGGGATCTGCAGCCTGGATCTGATGTGGGACCTCCTGCTGTGGTGTAGCCTGCTCTATGCCTGCCTGCGTAGCCTCTCTCTGTGGATGGGTCTCCTCCTCGTGCTCATCTGCCTCCTCCTCAGATGGCTCTGATGGTGTGTCAGGCTCGGAGGGGATGTCGCTGCCAGATCGTATCAACAGCTTCAGGTGCTCATAGCGTCGCCGGTTGTGACGCTCCATCCTGTCTAGCTGCTGAAACAAGCGGTGCACTAGGTGATAAACTGGCTCTGAGGTAGGTGGAGGTGCAATAGTGGTAGCAGGTGGAGGTGCAGCAGTGGAAGAAGAGGGGGTAGCCGAAGGCGTGGCGGTCTCATCTGAAGGAGTAAGGAGTCTCTGAGGATGAAGTGTATCACGACATGAAACCACAAATCATTACACTAGTCAAGAACAATTGTTCCTATGGCGGAAATCCATTGGAGGATCATAAACAGCACCTATCCACTTTTCTGAGGACTTGTGGTGCTGTTAAACCTGATGGTGTAAATCATGATACTTATAAGCTCTTGTTATTTTCCTTCTTACTAGGGGATAAAGAGCTACTAAACACTCAATCCAGGAAGGTGCCTCCACAGCTGCTTGATCACTATATTGTGACTGGGATCCTTCCACTAGAACTCATAGAGGTCATCAAAGAGGAAACCGGAAGGAAGTTCACAGTAAAGAAAGATAAGCTAAGGCACTGTGATCTTCAGTCTCCATAATTACAGAATGGAAAATGTCAAGCTAATGACAATAAAGAAGCGCTTGTTGGGAGGCAACCCAACCGGAGGTAACTCTCTCTAACTTTACTGTTTCATTAAGAAAGTTAAGTAGATTTATCTGTATTGCAAGGAGCTAAGTTTGGTGTTGCACACTAAAGTAATTAAAGGGTGAATGTTGAATGCTAAGTTTGGTGTTCCACCAAAGATTTTATAATATATTTTACCCTCAACATGACCAGTTATCAGCTCCAAACAATCAGAGAAAACCACTTAACAATTGTTTAGTTTAGTTCACAGTCCGTTTTCTAGTTCATAGTTTACTCTTCTAGTTTATGGTATGTTTTCTTACTGAAAGCACATGTGGTTTTCTGCATATGTACAAACTACTGCATAAGGCAAGGAACTAAGTTTGGTGTTCACACACTAATCTAAGTTTAGAAGCCTACAAACATTTATGCATGCTAACCATTTTAGAGTGCTTAGGGAACAAGCAACTTTCAAAGTTTATTGTAGGCAGTCACTTGAATCTAAGGAAGGATTAAGCACCATCAACCAAAGAGACAAAGAGGGATGCAAAGATCAACAATGGTGCTAAGAAGGAGTGAAGCAAGTAAACTCCAAAAGGTTGTATTGTTAAGTGATTGTCTTATATTCAAAACTGCTATGATTGAAAGTGACATTGTACCCCTGTTCAGTATAATTTCCTTGTAGTTCAATAACTAATATGTTTTGTATATCATAGCACCATACACTTGAAAATTTGCTTGCACTCAAGGATTGGAAAAATACAAATAGAAAATATTTCTTTGAAGAGAAGGATTGAGGAATCAAAAATTCATCTTGAGGTAAGCAAAAGATTAAGGGAAGTGGTGGTTCTGGTTATATGTATGTGTATTGAGGTTGCATGTTTCTGAAAACTTGCATGGGAGCTCATAGGCATGAAATAGAGTTCAAAGAAGTATTGTGAAGATTCTCAAACATCTTTTGATCCAAGAAGCAGCAAAAAAAATATTTTAAAAGAACATGGTCCAAGGCTCTGAGCATCAATTACTAGAAAAAAAGAAGAGAAACAAGAACTCAAAGAGTTACTAGCCTAGTAAATGCTTGTGGTCGAATTGTGTCAAAGAGAGAGGCTTGAGCAAGTAAATCCTCAGGGGTGCTTTAACACCTAATACCTTAAAACCAACTGGTTTTGGAGTATTGATTGAAAGCTTATCTAAAGAGCCGCTTTGAGACAGCACACTTAGAGTCAAGACCGAAACACATAAACTATAAGCTACTTCAAGGTGATTATCTATAAAGAGATCTCCACGGTATCATTTGGGTGAAAGTCCTAAGACCTAAGACTTCCAAGATGTGGGGACTAGTAAACACTGAAGCCCTTGCATAAACATATGATTTAGAGTTCACCCCACTGTCAATTAATCACTTCACTCACAGGGCATTGAACGTCATTCTTCAATCTATTCTAAACTAAAAGAATTGTTGAGCATAAATTATTTTCTTGCTTGGGGACAAGCAAGCTTTAAGTTTGGTGTTGTGATGACAAGTCATCTTAGCCTAGTTTTACTAGTCTTTTTCTTTGTTTTCAATAAGTTTTATGCAGTTTCTTGAGCCACAAGTAAGCCATTTGGGTAGAATTTCATGTTTTCTTAGATTCAATCAACCATGGATGAATTGATGCATTTTCATGAGTTTTTGTGCTATAATTGCTTATATGTCAATAAGAAGAAGAACTCTCATGATAATAGCATAGCTTTGATGCAATTGTTGATTGATGATAGGTGGAAAAAGGTTTGGAAGAAGGTTGAAGAAAAGGGGATAGCAAGAGGCAAGAGGAAGGACTCACGTTTGAGCTCAAGTTTGCCTCAAACTTGAACTCAAATGTGAGGAAGAGTGCAATCACACCCTAGAGGCACGCCCACGTTTGCGCCAACGTTTGCTTCAAACTTGAGGTCAAACGTTGGCGCCATTTTAGCATGGAAGAGCACCCCTGTTTGATGCCTTGGATGAGCCACGTTTGCGCCAACGTTTGCCTCAAACGTTAGGCCAAACATTGGCTAAAAGAGAAGCATGGGAAGGGTCACATTTGAGCTCACGTTTGACCTCAAACGTTGGCTCAAATGTGGATGGCAGCAAAAGTGGCCGAGCTACATAAGTGATTCACGAAGACATTTAAGTCAACGTTTGCCTCAAATGTTGACTCAAACGTAAATCCCCAAGTTGGCGCCACAAGAACAAGAAAAACACCCTTGGAGCATGGCAACGTTTGCGCCAACGTTTGCCTCAAACTTGAGGTCAAACGTTGGTGCCACAAGAACAAGGAAGAACACCCCTGGAGCATGGCAACGTTTGCGCCAACGTTTGCCTCAAACTTGAGGTCAAATGTTGGCGCCATTTTAGCATGGAAGAGCACCCCTGTTTGATGCCTTGGATGAGCCACGTTTGCGCCAACGTTTACCTCAAACATTAGGCCAAACATTGGCTAAAAGAGAAGCATGGGAAGGGCCACGTTTGAGCTCACGTTTGACCTCAAATGTTGGCTCAAACGTGGATGGCAGCAAAAGTGGCCGAGCTACATAAGTGATTCACGAAGACGTTTGAGTCAACGTTTGCCTCAAATGTTAACTCAAACGTAAATCCCCAAGGCCCAAGTTGCAAACGGATTTCTTCCCAACACCAAGAGCAATCAACTGAGGCTTTTGTCAACCCAATTCCATCAAGAGAAAAGGCCCAATTCAAGGCTTAAAGATCATTAGAAGAAAGTGTATAAATAGCTTAGAATTTAAGTTTTCAGAGAGCTTTCTTTTTAGAATTTTTAGAGAGCCTTTTCCTTTGAGAGAGTTTGATTTAATTTTCAGTTTTCGTTACTGTTAGAGTTTCTGGGAAGAAGAATTGCATTCTCTTCCCCCAGGTTTTCTCATTTTCATTTCCTGCACACTTGTTTGAACCTTGGGTTGGAGAATTGAAGGAATTCTGTTTCAATCTCACCCTGAGGTCTCTCTATTTTGATTTACTGCACAATTGAGAAATTGATATTTGAATTCCTTTCTTCTACTATTTGATCTTTACTTCTCTTGCAATTGTTTTCTAAATTTGGATCTAGGAAGGCATTGAGATCTAGATTTAGTTATCTAGTCTCTTGAGTCCTGAGATCTGGAATTTTCATTTTAAATTTCACTGTTGAATGCTTCTACAAAGTTCCTTTATATTTCAGTTTGAGATCCGATTCAATTGAATTCATCTTCTACTCTTCCGTTTGTTAAATTTTATTTTCCTTGTTTAATTTCTYCAATCCCACATCCCTAACCCATTTAAGATTCAAGCAATTTAGATTTCTTGCACTTTAAGTTTCTGCAATTTACATTTCTTGCAATTTAAGTTTCTGCAATTTACATTACTTGCACTTTAAGATTTAGCTCTTTTTCCTTTCGTTCTCTTTAATTACCTGTAATTCACCCACTCCCCTTTACAATTCATGCAATTTGGATTCTGTCAAACATAATTTCACTCAAATCAACCTCTATTTTCTTGACTAAATCAACCGCTAAGCTAAAATTGCTCAATCCTTCAATCCCTGTGGGATCGACCTCACTCCCATGAGTTTTATTACTTGATGCGACCCGGTACACTTGCCGGTGAGTTTTGTGTTGGATCGTTTTCCGCACATCATGCACTAAATAAAGACATGTGTAAGTTGCAAAATAAATGGAAATTGAAACTACCAACTACATACAATCACTATCAAAGGCTATAATAGGCATGGAAGGAACATAAAACTCAAATCCAATTAAAGAGAACTCAATATTCACAATAATATCAAACTATGGTCATAAGTAACAAAAATGAGTACCTAACAAGTAAACTAGGTAATTAAGAGTGTAATGGATACAAAATTAAGAAGAGAACTAAAATTAAACAAGATCCAAACCACAATTCAGTAGCAAAGTATTGATAACCCTAAGAAAAACTAGAGAAAAGGAGAAATTTTTCTCCCAAAAAAAAAACAGAACAAAAACTAAGAGGTTTCCTATGTATGAGTGTGTGTGTGTGTGTGTGTCCATCTCCTTCCATTTTCCAGTCAATTAGCCTCAGCTTGGGCTTGGAAATGGGCCCAAAGAGCTCCAGAAATCACCACTCACATGTTCCTTTAATGAGGCACACTTTTGGTGTTCTGCACACGCAGCAGGGGTCCGCATGCGCGAGATTACCAAAATTCACATCATGCGTATGTGGCGATATCTCGCATACACGAGACTACTAACACTCTCAAACTTCAAATCTTCATGATTCTTTGCTTTTGCATGCCCTCTTCTTCAATTTTTCAAACCATCCTTGTCCTATAGGTCCTAAAACACTTGAACACACATAAGGCATCGAATGAAGTCAAAAGTGAAATAAATTAATCAGTTAAAGGCCTCAAAAAGCATGCTATAATCATTTAAGTACAATTAGGAAGAAATCATAAAAGCATACAGTTTCAATGAATAAACGTGAGAGAAGTCGACGAATAATATGCTTCAAATTTGGATTGAAATGATGATAAAATTGATACATGGTATAACATAGACAAGTGCTTACTTTAAAATTGTTGTTATTGTGCATTCATGAATTTTCAACTAATTTTGTGTCCTGAGAATGAGTCTGTTTACTAGTTTCATATTCCTCAACTTCCCAAAAAAAGAAAAAAATTGCTCAAAATATAGCATTATTTAATAGTTCTACAAAAGATACTAAAATAATATATAAGAATAAAGTAACTAATAAAAAAAGTATTAACATAATATCGTTAGTTCATCTTCTGTATTTGAGTATTTAGTAGGTGAGTCCTCGTTGAAAAGTAATGGATATATCCTAATGAAATGCCTTTTCTTGACTAATAATGTGCATATCTTTGCCTCTTTTGGCCTTTCGGAACCTTTCTTGGAGCACTTTATGACTTCACAACAGCTGGATCACCTATTAGCGTTGACGTGGGGGAAAGACTCGCTTGTGTATCACTTTTTTTTGCACCTTTGAAATTAGCTTAAGTAACTCACTTGAGGTTTTTCTATAGTCGGCTGAATTTTTTGAAGAAATATCACAAAGCTTCCAACAAATTGAAGCCATTACACCGCATCTAAGTGTGTGCACTATATCATCAGCAGAGTCTTGCTCTCCAATTGAGCATATAAAACCACTATTTCCATCTCTTGTCCATCTTTTCAAGATAAGAGATCTAGGGGCGTATTTTACATTGCGATGCTTTAAAACCCCAAAGATGTGGGAGCATGGTAATCCACGAGTCTCAAATAGCCTGCACTCACACGGAAATAGGTCCTTGTATTTATTGTAAGATACTTTAAATAGTCATTATTGATTAAAATACTCACTCGTGTTACACTCAACAATATCTCCACTGTTTGGGCATTCAATCATATTTAAGACACTTGCTGCTTCTATCTCATCTTTTACAAGTTTGAAAATATTTCTAGTATAAACTTTAGTAGCTTGTTTCTTAAAACTTTTCAAGCACGTATCAAAGTCTGTAGTAAGATGGTTGTTTCGGTAACGTCTTAGTACTTCACTGAATTGATGCATGAATTTAAGGAGACTGGTTTTACTATCAATATAATTCTTCAATAATGAATGAATTTCCTTACACCGTGATGTAGTTCTTATGCGGCCAAAGAAGTGCTCCATCAAATATGTGGTAGCCCACTTCATTTTGTCATTATAGATGTCCTGGACCCATTCATTCTTAGCAAGTCTATATTTCTATATGATCTCACTCCATTTCTTTTCAAATATTTTGCAGTAATCTGTCCATACAATAATACATTAAAGTCATCCCCAAGACGCTTGTTTTTTATATTCTGTACTACATTATTATGGAGATGCCATGCACAAAGGTAGTGTGGTATAACAAAAAACTTCTAAGATGACCTCTTTCATAGCGCGGTCCCCGTCTGTCATAACACCTCCGGGTAGTTTTCCTGACATGATTTTCAAAAATTCTTTCAGTGCCCACTTAAAAGTTTCGGACCTTTCATCTAAAAGCAAGGTGCATCCAAAGATAGTTGTTTGGCCATGGTGGTTGGTCCCTGAAAATATGACAAAGGGCATGTTGTAGACATTTTTCTTGTAAGTGGTGTCAAAAGCCAGTACATCGCCAAAACATTCGTAATCAACAATGCTTTCTCCATCAGTCCATACCAAATTATGGCGATCCCATGCACAAAGGGGGTGTGGTATAACAAAAGAAACTTTTAAGATGACCTCTTTCAGAGCGCGGTTCCCGTCTGTCACAACGTCTCTGGGTAGTTTTCTTGACATGATTTTCAAAAATTCTTTCATTGCCCACTTGAAAGTTTCGGACCTTTCATCTGAGAGCAAGGCGCATCAAAAGATAGTTGTTTGGCCAATGTGGTTGGTCCCTGAAAATATGACTAAGGGCATGTTGTAGACATTTTTCTTGTAAGTGGTGTCAAAAGCCAGTACATCGCCAAAACATTCATAATTAACAACGCTTTCTCCATCAGCCCATACCAAATTATCCAACTTACCATCTTTTAAGGTGAATTTTCCTAAAAACTATGGATCACTATTTGTGTTGGACAACAGATAGGCCAATGCAGCAAATGCATCACCGTCTTTCACTTTGTCACGCCTAGTCTTACTAATGTGGTTATGTAGATCTTTGCTGGTAAAACCTACTTTATCGTATTCACCCTTTTGGAAAGTTATGTAACCCATTATGTGACAGGTTTTAATACCACATGCTCACAAGCTATCTGCTTGTGTTTTATCAATGTCACTAAGCCCACGATTCGCAGCAATAAGATGTTTATACTTAGGTGGACATAGTGGATGATTGTATTCACTCTCAAAGACACTAACTTTCCACTTACCCGACCTATAGTGACGAATGAAATGAATCCTAGCCTTGCAATTGACACGAGTAATTGTCCTAAGCTCTCTTTGTCGATTGTCCTTTTTAAGGTGCTTCCAATGTCTTTCTCCTACTTTATTACAAACTAATTGTCTTGTATTAATGTTGCCATTAGCATCTACTGTCTTCAAGTCTTTTTGGGATACAAATCTATAGTACTTGGTGATGAGCGGATAATTTGTATACTTTTTGGCATTGTTTTTAGTATGTTTTTGGTATGATCTAGTTAGTTTTTAGTATATTTTTATTAGTTTTTAGTTAAAATTCCACTTTTCTGGACTTTACTATGAGTTTGTGTGTTTTTCTTGTTTTCAGGTAGTTTTCTGGCTGAAATTGAGGGACCTGAGCAAAAATCTGATTCAGAGACCAAAAGGGACTGCAGATGCTGTTGATTTGACCTCTCCTGCACCGAAGTGGATTTTCTGGAGCTACAGAAGCCAATTGGGCGCTCTCAACGGCGTTGGAAAGTAGACATCCTGGGACTTTCCAGAAAATATATAAGTCATACTTTGCAGAGATTTGATGGCAAACCGGCGGTTCAAAGTCACCTCAAGAATCCCAGCGTTAACGCTGGAGCTGGCACCATAAAACAATATGGGAGTTAACGCCAAACTGGCACTAAAGCTGGCGGTTTAACTCCAAGAAGAGTCTCTGCACGAAAAATGCTTCAATGCTCAGCCCAAGCACACACCAAGTGGCCCGGAAGAGGATTTTTAATGTACATTTACTCATTTCTGTAACCTTAGGCTACTAGTTTTCTATAAGTAGGACCTTTGACTATTGTATTAGAAATCTTTTGATCTTTGGAACTTTTTCTTTAGATCTTTTGATCACTTTGGAGGCTGGCCATTCGGCATGCCTAGACCTTATGCTTATGTATTTTCAACGGTGGAGTTTCTAAACACCATAGATTAAGGTGGGAGCTCTGCTGTTACCTCGAGTATTAATGCAATTACTATTGTTCTTCCATTCAATCCGCTTGTTCTTTATCCAAGATATCACTTGTTCTTCAACTTGATGAATGTGATGATCCGGGCACTCATCATCATTCTCACCCCATGAACAAGGTGACTGACAACCATTCTTGTTCTACAAGCGATCAAGGCTCTAGTGAATATCTCTTGGATTCCTGATTGACACGATGCATGGTTGATCGCCTGACAACCGAGTGCTCGTTTGACAAACGAGCCAACCATTCCGTGAGATCAGAGTCTTCGTGGTATAGGCAGAACTCATGGCGGCATTCAAGAGAATCGGAAGGTCTAACCTTGCTGTGGTGTTTCTGAGTAGGATTCAATGATGAATGACTTGTGACGTGCTTCAAACTCCTGAGGGCGGGGCGTTAGTAGACAAACGAGAAGAAATCACTGGATTCTATTCGGGCCTGATTGAGAACCGACAATGAATTCCGCTATGCTGTGACAGAGCATATGCAATCGCTTTCACTGAGAGGATGGGAGGGTAGCCATGACAACGGTAAACCCTTGCTTAAGCTTGCCATGGAAGGGAGTAAGAAGGATTGGATGAAGACAGTAGGAAAGCAGAGAGACGGAAGGGAAGGCATCTTCATGACGCGTTATCTGAAGTCTCTACCAATGAATTACATAAGTATCACTATCTTTACCTTTATGTTATTCTTATTCATCACCATTATCTATTGAGTTTGCCTGACTAAGATTTACAAGATGACCATAGCTGCTTCAATACTAACAATCTCCGTGGGATCGACCCTTACTCGCGTAAGGTTTATTACTTGACGACCCAGGCACTGTGCTGGTTAGGTTGTGCGAAGTTGTGTAATGCATGGTACTTGAGACTACCAAGTTTTTGGGGTTCATGACCGGGGATTATGAGAAGTGTTGTGAAAAAGTATTGTCACATTTCGCGCACGCAAGTTTTTTGGCGCCGTTGCGGGGATTGTTCAAGTTTGAGCAACGTTTTGGTAATATCAGTGCCAAGATCCGGCAACAACACCAAAATTTTTGGCGTTATTGCCCGGGATTGCTCTAGTTTGGACAACTGAGGTTCATTTTGTTGCTTAGATTAGGTATATTATTTTTTTCTGATTTTTTTTTTTTTATATTTTTTTCTAGAGTTTCATGATGATTGGTTGAAGTCTGGCTGGCTGAGAACCATGTCTAAATTCTGGGACCGAGATTTCAACTTATCACCACAAGAGCTTGTTGATTTCTTATAATCTTGCTTTTGGAGCAATGATCTTCTAAGGCTTGGCTGGCCTCTGCCATGTCTAGTGTTTTGGACGCGAACGTTTCTTTGAAAGCTGGCTGGCTGTGAAGCCATTCTAATTCTTGGACCGGAGTCTGTAACTAGTAGCATTGCACTGATTCCTGGAATCTCATTTGAGAATTTTGATATCTTTTTCCATTTAATTTTCGATATAAACACAAAAAAAATTTACAAAATCATAAAAATCAAAAATATTTCTTGTTTGAGTCTAGTGTCTCATCATAAGTTTGGTGTCAATTGCATGCATTCATGTGTCTAGTGATTCTTCAAGATGTTCTTGATGATTACTTGCTCTGATCTTTGAATTCTATTGACTTGAGTGTTTGTGTGTCTCATATGCATTTTCATCCTGTTGTGTCAGTAGTATAAACAACTGCTAAGTTGGTGTCTGCATGCATTGTTTGATTTTTTTTTTTTTTTTTTTTTTTTTTTTTTTTTTTTTTTCCAAAAATAATTTTTAATTTATGTCTTTTCAAGTCAATAATACAGAGAATTGAAGATTCAGAACATACAGCAGAAGAAATTGCACAGAAAAGGCTGGGCGTTCAAAACGCCCAGTGAAGAGTAAGGAAGACAGACTGGGTTTAAACGCCAGCCAGGGTATCTGGTGGGTGTTTAACGCCCAAAAAGGTGGTATTTTGGGCGTTAACGCCAGAATGGATACCATTCTGGGCGTTTAACGCCAGGATGGCTAGAGGGGAAGATTTTGTTTTCAAATCAAATTTTTTCTAAGTTTTCAAAATCTTTTCAAAATCAAATTTTCTTTTCAAATCAATTTTCAATCAAATCTTTTTCAAAACCAATTTCTTCTCCATTTTTTAAGATACTTACTATCAATTAATGATTTGATTCAACATTTCAAGTATGTTACATTTTCTGTTGGAGAGGTTTAATGTTGAGTCATATCTTTTCTGTTAGTCAAGTTTTTAATTTTCAAAATCAAATCTTTTTTAAAATGTTTTTTTTTTTCAAATCATATCTTCTCATCACAATTTTTTTAAAACAATCATATCTTCTTAACCACATCTTTTCAAAATAGTTTTCAATCAAATCTTTTTGATTCCTAATTTCAAAAATAAAATCTTTTTCAAAAATCAATGTGATTTCTTTCCCTTTTTATTTTCGAAAATTAAGTAATGTTTTTCAAAAAATTGTTTTCAAATTTCCTACTTAATTTCGAAAATCACTTCCCTCCTTCTCATCATCCTTCTCATATTATAGTGACTAACACTATCCTTAATGCAAAACTTCGAACTCCATTTCTCTATGAAAGTTCGATAATTTCTACTTCTGTCTTTACTCTTTCCTTTTCCTCTGACACCTAAGGAATCTCTATTTGTGACATAGAGATTCCACATTTTCTTGTTCTCTTCTCTTTCTTATGAGCAGGAGCAAAGACAAAGGCATTCTTGTTGAGCGTGATCCTGAACCTGAAGGACCTTGAAGAGAAAGCTAAAGAGAAGCCAAAGCACAACTCTCTCTAGAGAACCTGAACGATTCTTCAAGGAAAAGAACTCATGGCAGCCGAAAACAACAACAATGCCAACAAATGCAAGGAAGGTGCTTGGTGACTTTACTGCACCTACTCCGATTTCTATGGAGAGACATCTACTATCCTGCCATTGGAGCAAACAACTTTGAGCTTAAGCCCTCAATTAGTTTCTTTTTCTTTTGGTTCATGGATTTCCATGGAAGATCCACTTAGTTTTTAGCTGAGTTCTGCAAATCTGTGACAGAAGTCAGGACTAATGGGTTAACCTGAGGTCTATAGACTGATGCTTACCCTTTTGTTGTAAGAAGAGCTAGAACATGGTTGATTCCCAACCTAAAGAAAGCCTGGACTCCTTGGGAAAAGCTAGTCAATGCCTTCTTGGCAAAGTTCTTCCAACCTCAAAAATTGAGTAAGCTTAAGGTGGAAGTCCAAACCTTCAGACAGAAGGAAGGAGAATCCCTCTAATGAAGCTTGGGAAAGATACAAACAATTATCAGAAAATGTTCCTTGCTGATATGCTTTCTGAATGGAGCATCATAGGTATTTTCTATGATGTCTCTCTGAACTGTCCAAGATGTCTTTGGATAGCTCTTCTGGAGGCTCTCTTCATCTGAAGAAGAGCCTACTGAGGCTCAAGAACTGATTGAAAGGGTTGCAAATAACCAATTCAGTACACCTCCTGAAAGAAATCCTGTGAACAATGGAACGTCAGAAGAAAGGAGTTCTTGAGATTGACACTCTGAATCCATATTGGCTCAGAATAAAGTATTGACCAACAAGTCAATATGATTTCTCTAAAGTCTGTCGGAATGCAAAATGCACCAAGCAGTACTAAGGAGGCTTCATCTCTGAGGAAGAAGCTTATGATCCTGAGACACCCTTCAATAGAAGAGGTGAATTACATGGGAGGAACCCTATGGAAACACTTCTATAATCCTCATGGAGGAATCATCTAAATTTTTCATGGAAGGAATCAACAGAGACCTCAACAGGGTTTCAATAACAATAATGGTGGAAAGAAACACGAGTTGTTTAGCAATAGCAAGCCTTTTTCCATCATCTTCTCAGCAACAGACAGAGGAGTTCTAAGCCGAATCCCTCTGACTTAGCAACCATGGTCTCTGATCTAACAAAACCACTCAAAGTTTCATGACTGAAACAAGCGCATTAGAAATTTGGAAGGACAAGTGGGTCAGCTGAGCAAGAAAATTACTGAACTCCATCCAAGATACACCCCACCAAGCAATACAGAAGAAAATCCAAAAGGTAGAGTGGACAAGAGCTCATCTAACATATGGCGCGATATCACTGGGAGGAGGTAGAGTGCAAGCAAACAGCCACTTGCGAAGGAGATGGCGCGCTACTGGGCGTGCCACCACTGGCCTCCATGAGTTCCCCAATGAGACACCATGGGAATCTGAGCACGAGAAGATGAGACCATAGAGCATTCCATATACTTAGCTCTTCGCCATGCAATTGAGCTCTGATGAGTAATTCCTCTCTCAAGAGGATGAGTAATGTCACTGAGTGAGCAGAGTTGCTAAATACCCGTTGGATGCAATCATTAAGCTAAATGATCAGAGTTATTTGGAAATGAGACCTTGGAGGATGAACCACCCTATGCTCACCAAAGAAAATGGATGACTTGTTAGGCAGAAACAACCTCAAAAGAAAGAGGATCCTGGAGAAGTTGCTATTACGCGGTCTGTACCAGTAGGTCACCATGACTTACAGACGAGGCCTTGTGGTGACTTGGGTCAAGGTGTAAAAGCCTCATGCCCCTTTCTCTGTTAAACGAGAATTAGGCGGATCTTAGAGTGTGCAAGCTGACAAAAATCTACACTAGAGATGGCAAACAACTCAAGAAAACAAAGCCCTATGGACTTGTTAGAGCTGGATGTTTCTGAGTTAAAGTTGAAGACCATTACATCCCTCGTACTGCATTCGATAGTCCTATCGAGACTGGAAAGAGCATGAGATGAAATCATCTATCCTTGGCAGACCCTTCGCTAGGCCACAGGCTAAGAGGCTGGTGATTAGATGTGTGACTAGAGGAGAGTTGATCATTCATGGATATGAAGGAATCCTTGGGTATTTAAGGTAGCCACAGAGGGGTATCACCTCTGTCATCCATGGAGAGGAAGCATCGAAGAGCTTCTTCAGGAGAACAGAGACCAAACAGAGCCCCACCAGCACTACAAGACTCTAAGTTTGGGTGTGGGAGGCCACAACGCAAAACCTCTAAGTTTGGTGTTGGAAGCCCCCACATTCACTCTAAGAGTTTTGGATGTTGGGAAGTTCCAACACGGTTCTAGATGTCAATTTTCTGTCTATGAGTGGCCTCCATGAGAGTCCTCTGTCAAGTCTAGGGGTGACAATAAAAGATAGCGCTTGTTGGGGGTCAACCAATGTTTTATAACTTAGTTTTTTTTTTTGTTTATTTAGTTTTTTTTTTATTTTTCTTTATTTGTATATTCTATATGTTTGATGAAAGCAAAAAAGATATGAAAAAAACGAGGGAACGAACGAAGCTTAACTACCCGTGGAGGAGAGAATGGTGCGCTGATGGATGAGTGCAGTGTCAATTATTGCCACGGCCGAGTAAAGTCCCTAGCAGTTTGGGCGTTTAACAGCCAGTCTGGCACTATTATGCTGGGCGGTTTAACGCCGAGAAAGGGCACCAACTGGTCTTTTAAAGACGCCTCAAGGAGCGCGAAGCGCAAGACTAGCCTGGCGTTAAACACCAGGAGATGGAGACCACCAGCCTGGCAGGTTGTTTAATACGGCCATATGTATTGGCTCAAAACGTGAATTTTGATGCTCATTTTGGGGTGCAGGCATGACTTTTCCTGACCACCACAGGACTGTGGACCCACAGGACCCAACCGGAACCACTCTCTCTCTTCTTCCCCATCCACCAATCACCTCAACACCTCTTCCCCAAAAACCCTTTCACCTATTAAATCCCATCTTTCTCTTCAGCCACTCACAATCTCCAACCTTTCATAAATCCGCACCAACCTCACCCCTCAAATTCAAACCACTTTCCTCCCAAACCCAACCCATAATGGCCGAACCATTACCCTTTCCACCTCTTCCTATAAATACCTCTTCTTCACCCTTCATTTTCACACAACCCTAAACACTACTTCCACCCCTCTTTGGCCGATACACACCACCGTAGCTCCTCTTCCCCATTTCTTCTTCTCTACTCTCTCTTTTGCTCGAGGACGAGCCAAAACATTTTAAGTTTGGTGTGGTAAATAGCATTGCTTTTGTGTTTTTTCCTAACCATTTACTTGAGCATCCAAGGCCGGAGAACATCTAAGAAAGAGAAGGGAAGGAGAAATCAGCTTCCACCTGTCCGAGTCATGGGAGATGGATATATTCATCTCAAGGGTGCAACAAGAAACCATTTCTATGAGTTGTGGCCTTGAAGAAGGTGAGTCACCCGAGGTCCCTGTTTCACTCAAAAAGAGTGAATATCCGGAGATGCGACATGATATTCTAAAGAAGAGGCTGGGAAGTTCTTACCAACCTCATTCAATAGCTGCGAGAAGTCTTGAATTGTTCACAGAGTTCTTATGCCCAATGCACTGGATCACCAAGAACGTCATAAGCCTAAGTATGAACCCGAATCCAAAGAATTATCTTACTATGGTTCGGGGGAAATAATTGGATTTTAGTCCGAAAGTGTGAGGGTGGCGGTTCAACCTTGCCTATGGTTGTTGCGCAGGAGATGACATCCGTTACAGACTAGAAGGGTCAACTGTTGAGTCAAGGTTGACGCAAGTCCTGCAACATGTCATGATGTCGTGAGAGAGGTGTGGCGCCCAATGAAGCAAGATTAAAGAGGAAAGCCGGTTCAAGTAAGAAGTGCCACAAATAGACCTCAAGCCCGTGTGCTAGAGGATGGTTAGGAGGTTCATAGACATGACCTTCAATCATTCCCACTAGCACGGGGTCCGACAGTTCCATAGACCGGCCTATGCATGATCCATAGCAATCAATGATTGGAGAAGAAACTAGAGGTTCATCGAGGTATATGCTCCAAGGAACTCTATTAAGGTGGGACAAGTCCTCTACCGTTGGCAAGGTTAGGCTTGCTTTCCCTCATCTCATTTGCCACCGCTCTGTTTTCAGTTGGAGTTGACATAGAGTGAGACACCCCCATTGATGAAGACAAACAACGCCCGCCATCAACTAAGAAGAAGGATGGGAGCCCACAAGAGATCCCACTCATCATGAATCCCCTGAGATGCCTCAAGAAATGCACTTTCCTCCACCAAGACCTATGGGAGCAAATTAACACTCCCTAGGAGAATTGAGTTCCAACATGGGACAACTAAGGGTGGAGCATCAAGAAGACTCCATCATCCTTAATCGAGATTAGAGAAGATCAAAGACATCATGGATGGGAGGAGCAACAACGACAAGGAAGAGGGAACCGAAAATAATTGAGGAGGTCAATCACTCCATAGGATCTTCACGAGCAAGAAAGAGCCGCCATCACTAAGGTAGGGTCCCGTTCCTTGATTTCCTTGGGCGTCTTTACTCTTCTATGTTATTTTTTTTGTCGAATTTTATTGCTTAATTTTACCAGTGTTTGTGTCTTTGTGATAGCATGTATTGTCTTAGTGTCTATGCCTTAAAGTTATGAATGTTTCATAATTTTATTTACAAAAAAAAAAAAAAAAAAAAAAAAATGATTGAAAAAGAAAAAGAATTGCCTGAATTTTTGAAATTTTATAGACAGTTTAATTAGTTTGACATGTGGTGGCAATGTATTTCTTGTTCTCTGATGAATGCTTAATACAGTCGCATATTCTTTGTGGAATTTGGGTGGTTCATTGAGTATGGCTCTTGAAAAGAAGATGAAGAAAGGAGACATGTTACTGGTTAGTGAGGATCTGAAAAATCATTAAAAATGATCTTTTGAACGCAGAAAAAAAAAGGCATGTTCTATTCAAAAAACAAAATTCGAAAAAAAGAGAAAGAAATAAAGAGTTGTGAACCAAGGCACAATAAGAGTGTGCTTAAGAACCTGGGACACCTCTAATTGGGACTGTTAGCAAAGGCTAGTTTCACAGATTGAAAAGGTTCACGGGCCAATTTAGTGTGGTCGTGTGGCATGAGGTGTAGTATCAGGTGGTAATACTGGGAAGACAGAGTGCTTTGGGCCACAGCAAAGACTCAATAAATAGCTATGTTCAAGAATCATCATACTTTACTAGGAAAATCAATAATCTCATCTTCATGCTGAGTTCTGAAAGAAGCCAAACATTCCTGGAAGTTTCAAAGGATAGAGTGAGGAGATGCCTTGAAAGACTATCAGAGGCACAAAGCTAAAAGCCCCGCTCATGTAATAAGAATCTGATACTTCGACAGATGTGTTTTGAGATTCGATTTGCGAATATTTCCTTCTTTTATCCTTATTTGATTTTCGAGTTGGCTTGAGGACAAAGCAACGATTTAAGTAGTTGGAGTGATGTGAATGAGCGGATATAATATTGTATACTTTTTGGCATTGTTTTTTAGTATTTTTTGGTATGATCTAGTTAGGTTTAATAGTAATATTTTTAATTAGTTTTTAGTTAAAATTCACTTGTCTGGACTTTACTTATGAGTTTTGTGTGTTTTCTGGTGATTTCAGGTATTTTCTGGCTGAAATTGAGGGAACCGAGCAAAAGATCTGATTCAGAGACCAAAAGGACTGCAGACTGTTGGATTCTGACCGTCGCCTGGCACTCGAAGTGGAGTTTCCCTTGGAGCTACAGAACCCAATTGGCGCGCTCCCAACGGCGTTGGAAAGTAGACATCTGGGGATTATCCAGCAATATATGATAGTCCATACTTTGCCCAACAATTGATGGACCCAAACCCGCGTTCAAAGTCACCTCAAAAAATCCCAGCGTTAAACGCGGAGCCTGGCACAGAAGTGGAAGTTAAACGCCCAAACCTGCAACTAAAGCTGGTGGCGTTAACTCCAAGTAAGAGTCCTCTGGCACGAAAAACTGCTTCAATGCCTTCAGCAAGCACACACCAAGTGGGCCCGGAGAGGAATCTTCTTTATGTCACTTAACTTCAGTTCTGTAATCTTAGGCTACTAGTTTTCCTATAAGTAGGACC
>QBTX01002531.1:0-18505 GCA_003063285.2 Arachis monticola
AGCATACACCAAGTGGGGCCCCGGAAGGTGTATTTATGCATCAATTACTTACTCTATGTAAAACCCTAGAGCTAGTCTAGTTAGTATATATAGGATATTTATCTATTTGTATTAGACATCTTTGAGTCGTCAGTGTGTTTATTCTTCATTCTTAGGAGATTCATATACATAAAGGGTGGGCCATTCGGCCATGCCTACCTTCCACTTATATTTTCAACAGTCTGGGTTTCTGCACACCATAGATTAAGTGTGTAGAGCTCTGCTGTTACCTCAAGTTTATGAAATTCTTATTATCTTTTATTCAAAATCTCTTATGCTTATTCAAGATATTCATTCGTACCCAAGAACATGATGATGTTCATATGAGTCAGATTACCCTCACTATCATTCTCACTTATGAAAACGCGCGTGATTTGACAACCACTTTCCGTCTTACATGCAACGGAGCTGGACTATGCGGTATCTCTTAGATTCCTCCACAGAATCTTCGTGGTATAGCTAGAACTATTGGCGGGCCCATTTATGGGAATCCGAAAAGTCTAACCTTGGTCTGTGGTATCCCGAGTAGGATTCCGGTAATGAATGACTGTGACGTGCTTCAAAGTTTAACCTGCTGGGCGTTGGTGAAAGACGCAAAAGAGGGATTCTATTCCAATATGAACGAGAACCAACGGTATTAGCCGTACTTTGACAGAGTGCGTTAGCATTAGTTTTCACTGCGAGGATGGGATGTAACCATCAGCCATGGGTGATGCCTTCAGACTGGTTAGCTGTGCGAGTGACAGTCGCACAGGGTATTTCCCCGAGAGGAAGAAAAGTAGCCACAGTTGATGGTGAACCCTATACAAAGCTTGCCATGGAAAGGAGTAAAGAAGGATTGAATAGAAAGCCCAGTAGCAGTAGGAGAGCAGGCGCTTCCAAGAGCCTTCTACACCATCTCCATTCCGCTTATCTGAAATTGCCTACCAATGAATCTGCCAGAAATGCTGTCTATCCCTTTTATTCTACCTATTTCTATGTTCGAAAAACCCATAAACTATTTTAACTGCCTGACGGTGAGATATGCGCAAAGGTGACCATAGTTGTTCCATACCAACAATCTCTGTGGATTCGAGACCCTTACTCACCGAAGGTTTATTACTTGGAACGACCCAGTACACTTGTGGTTAGTTGAACGGAGTTGTGTGAATCCAAATAAAGACAATTTCTTGAAATAAATCCACTATAGCACAAAGAATAGTGATCACAATTTTCGTCCACCAAGTTTTTGGCGGCCCGTTGCCCAGGGGATTCGTTCGATGTTATGGACGAACTGAACGGTTATCTGTGCTCAGATTAGGTATAATGTTTCTTTTCAAAAAAAATGTTTTCAAATTTTTCTTTTCTTTTCGTTTTTCAAATTTTTTTTTTTTTTGAAAAAAATTAATAAAAATACAAAAAATTAGAAAAATCACTAAAAAACCAAAAATATTTTATGTGTTTCTTTGGTTTGAGTCTTGTAGTAATTTTTAAAGTTGTCGTTCAATTGCATGCTTTTAAATTTTACTTGAATTAAAAAAATTTCGAAATTCATCATCATCGATGCAGTAGTGCTTCTTTCCATGATCTTCAAAAGGTTGGTTTCTTGACCAAGTTCTTCTCTGTTTGATCTTCGTTGATGTAGATTTCTTGTTTTGTTTGTTGTTGTCTTTTCATATGCAATTTTTCGGTTTTTAGTTTACTTCACTTCATTATGTTTTAAGTTTGATGTCTTACTGATGTTTTCTTTGCATCCGAAAAATTTTTATCCAAATAATATGTTCTGATGTCATCATCTGTGATCTTCAAAATGTGTTCTTGGGTGTTCATTCTGACATGATACCATATAGTTCTTGCATGGCATCTTTGATTTTGATACTAAAAGTTGGTATCATGTTATGTCATTTTTGTGTTTTCTCTTCTCATACATTCAAAAATTCAAAAAATCAAAAAAATCGGAAAATATCTTTTCTTATTTTCTCCAAAATTTTCAAATTTTAAAAAAAATGAGTTGCAGTAAAAAATTTTCAAAAATTTAGTTGTTTTTTAATTACTCTATAGTCAAAATTTCAATTTTAATAAAAAATCTTATGCTTTCAAAATCTTTTTTAAAAATAAATCATATCTTTTTCATTTTTTTCTATATTTTCGAAAATTTTCAAAAATTCTTTTTCAAAATATTTTCAAAATTTTTTCATTATCTTTTTAGATCATTAATTTTCGGAAAATTTCAGCTAACAATTAAGTTGTGATTGTTCAAAAATTGTGAGAGTTTTGGTTACTCTTTCTTGTTAAGAAAGGGTCGTCAATTTCTTTAAGTTCTAGAATCTTATCTTCAGGTTTCTTGTTCTAGCTAAATAATTGTTTAAAAAAATTAAATCTTTTTCAAAATATCTTTTTCAAATATATCTTTCTATCTTTTATTTATCTTGTTTCAAAAATTTTATCTTTTTTTCAAAATTTTGATTTCAAAATATCTTATCTAACTTTCTTATCATTCTTATCTTTTTCAAATTTTGATTTCAAATCTTTTTCAATCAACTAACTAACTTTTTGTTTGTTCTTATCTTTTTTCAAAACCACCTTAACTACTTTTCCCTCTCTATTTTCAAAAATATCATCTCTTTTTCAAAGAAACTCTTTTTGTTTAAATTTTACTTTTATATTGTATTTTGTCTTTAATTTCGAAATCACTAACTTTTTTTCAAAAATCATTTTTTTTTTTTTTTTTTTGTTCTTCTCTTCTTCTAATTTAATTATTTAAATTACTAAACTTCTCTTTCACCTCTCTTTATCCAAATCCGAAGTCCAATTCCCTCTTCTTTCTTCTACCCCTTTCTTCTTCTACTAACATAAGGGAATCTCGTATTACTGTGACATAGAGGATTCCTCTTTCTTTTGCTTGTTTTCTTCTCTCTTTCTTATGAAGCGAAGGAAACAAGGATTAAAGCACTCTTGTTGAAGGCTGATCCAGAACCTGAAAGAACTCTAAGAGAAAAATTAAGAGAAGCTAAATTACAACAATCCAGAAATAACCATTCAGAAATTTTCAAACAGTGAGAGAAGGGACATGGCAGCGCAAATAATCAATGATGAATAATGCAAGGAGAATGCTGGTGACTTCATCAAAGCCAACGTCCAAGTTTGCATGGAAGAAGCATCTCCATTTCACCATTGGAGCAAACAACATTGAGCTTAAGCCTCAACTAGTTGCATTAATGTAACAGAAACTGCAAGTTTTATTGGCTTCCATCTGAAGATCCTTATCAGTTCTTAACTGAGTTCTTGCAGATCTGTCAGAGACTGTAAAGACTAAAAAATGGGTTGACCCTGGAAGTCTACAAGATCATTGCTTTCCCTTTTTGCTGTAAGAGACAGGACTAGATGTATGTTGGATTTCACAACCTCAGGTAGCCTGGACTCATGGGATAAGCTGGTCACTTTTGCCTTCTTGGATTAAATTCTTTCCATCCTCAAAACGAGCAAGCTGAGGTGGAGTTCAAACCTTTCAAACAAAATATGGTGAATCCCTCTATATAGCTTGGGAGAGATTACAAGCAGCTGACCAAAAGATGTCAATCTGACATGTTTTCAGAATGGACCCTGTTAGATATATTCTATTATGGTCTCTCGGAATTTTCGAAAAGGTCATTGGACCATTCTGCAGGTGGAACTATTCACCTAAAGAAAACGCCCTGAAGAGCTCAAGAACTCATTGGACATGGTTGCAAACACCAGTTCATGTATACCTCTGAGAGGAATTCCGTGTGTAAAACAGGTTCCTCAGAAGAAAGGAGTTCATAAACCTTGAAATAGATGCTCTTGAATGCCATACTGCTCAGAACAAAAGTGTTGACTCAACAGGTCAAACATGATCTCTCAAAAATCTGAATGGATTTGCAACATGCATTCCAACATACTAGAGAGGCAGCTTCTAAAGAAGCTTAGGATCCTGAAAACCCTGCCATGCAGAGGTTAATTACATGAATGAACCTTATGGAAACACTTATAACCCATCATGGAGAATCATCCAAATTTCTCCTGGAAGGAACAACAAAAGCCTCAACAAGCTTTAACAATGGTGGACGCAATAGGCTGAGCAATAGCAAGCATATCCATCATCTTCTCCGCAACAGCCAGAGAACCTGAACAAAAATTCTAAATTTAGCTAATATAGTCTCTGATCTGTCAAAAGCCACTTTCAGTTTCATGAATGAAAACAAGCATCCTCCATAAGAAAATTTGGAGGCACAAGATTAGGCCCATCTGAGTAAGAAAGTTATTGAAACTCCTCCCAGTTTTCTCCCAAGTAATACAAAAGAGGAATCCAAAGGGAGAATGCAAAGCCATTGACTTATTCAACATGGCCGAATGCATCAAGGAGGAGGAGGACGGAAAACCTAGTGTAGAAAGACCTCCTGGGACGTTCCTCAAGCAAAAAGGAGTTTCTATTAAGATCATGAGGGAATCTGAGGCTCATAAGAGACCATAGAGATTCCATTGAAATTCCTTCTGCCATTCATGAGCTCTGGAGACTATTCTTCCTCTGAGGAGTCGTTTGAAGATGTGACTGGAGAGCAAGTTGCTCAATATTTACGGGCTATCATGAAGCTGAATTGCCAAGCTATTTGGTAAAAACCCTCTTGAAGAAGAGCCTCTATTGTTTACCAAAGAACTCCATGCCTTGGTTCAGCAAACTCTACCTCAAAGAACACAAGATCCTGGCAATTTTTGATATTCTTGCACCATTGGCACCATGACTTGAAAGGCTCCTATGTGATCCTTGGGTTCAGGGAGTAAACCTTATGCCACTCTCTGTAATGGGAAGCTGGGGGAATCATTGTTGAGTACAACCTGCCTTTATTTCTCATACAACTTGGCAACAATCAGTTAAGACAAGCTTATGGAATAGTATAGGACGTTTAGTAGAAGGTGAAGGCCTTTATGCTCCCTGCTGATTCATTAATGCCTAGATACTAAGAAAGGAAGATGATGAAGCATCATCCTAGGAGGACCTTCCTAGCGCACAGCAGAAGCTGTGATAGAATGTCAACAGAGGAGAGTTAGTCCTTCAATTAGAATGGGAATTACCTTGTGTTGCAAGCAAATGGTCATCCCCTGTGAACAAAAGAGAGTAAGCATGAAGAGCTCTCTCGTTCAAAGTAAAAACAAGAGGGAAAAAACCCACTTTATAATAATCAGATTGGCAAACCTCTAAGTTTGGTGTTGTGAGGCCACACAACCAAACTCTAAGGTTTGGTGTTCAAATTCCATATCCAAAACTCTAAGTTTTGCGTGAGAGACAACACACTAAATTGACCTGATCATCTTGTGGTTCCATGAAGAACCACTTCAAGCTATTACATCTTAAAGAAGCGCTTGTTGGAGGCAACCCAATTTATTTAATCTATATTTTTATTTTTGATTTTGGTGGTTACTTTTGTGTTGATTAGGACCATGCTCATGAGAGCAAGTCACGAAAAAAATCAAAAAAGTTAAAAACAGATTCAAAACAGTAGAAAAAAAATTTCACCCTGGAGGACGCACGTGCTGGCGTGTCAACGCCCCAGAAGATGCATCTGGCTGGCGTTCAAACGCCAGCAGAGATCTTTCTGGCGCTGAACGCCCGAACAAGCTACATCCTGGCGTTTAACGCCGGTGCGCCACAGAGAACAATCGGCGACGTTGACCGCCAGAACAAGCTTGAAACGTAAGCGTTCAAACGCCGAGAAGAGAAAAAGCATTCACATGGGCGTTTAAACGCCCAGAACAGCACCAATGGGCGTTAACCCAGAATGATCGATGAGCATTGTTTACAGCCTATATATGTGAAGGAATGGTATTTCTTTTCACTCAGGATCTGTGGATCCCACAGGACACCGCAGGATCTGTGGACTCAACAGGATCCCCCACCTAACCTCGCCCTCTCTCTTCCATTCATGTATCCCTTCTGTTTTTCCATTCACCAACCTGCTGCTACCCATTCTACCCCATACACCCCACCTGATCTTTACAATTTAATTCTCTTTTCCACCCAATCCCACCCATTATAGCCGATTCCATCTCCCTCACTCACCTCCATTATCTTCTTTTCTTCTTCTCTCTTTCTTTTCTTGCTCGAGGCGACAAAATTCTTAAGTTTGGAGTCGTCAATTAACATATCTTTTTTTCTTTTCCATTGCCATTAATGGCACCCAAGGCCAGAGAAACTTAAAGGGAAGACAAGCTCCACCTCAGAGTCTTGGGAGATGGAAAGTTCATCTCGGTCATAGCTCAGTGATTAGAACATTTGACTGCAAATCAAGAAATCCCTGAGATACCTCAGCGGAAATAAATGGTCCTCCACACAACATATTGGAGGCAACTAGATAGGAGACCAAAATTATTAGGAATCATTCAACAGAAGAAGGAAGAGACATAGAGGAGCTCAAAGCACCATTGAACCTTCAAAAAGGCACCACCCTTCACTCAGGTGGATTCATTCCTTGGTTCTTTATTTCTTTCTGTTCTCAGGTTTTAAATGTTGTTTATCTATGTTTTGTGACTTTATCTATATGATCATTTAGTAGTGTTAACCATGGCCTTAAAGCTATGAATAAAATCCATTAGTCTTTCACCTTCTTAAAAGAAAAATGTTTTAATCAAAGAACAAGAAGCATGTAATTTTCGAAATTATTAGGAATTTAATTTAACTATATTGATTTAGTGGCAATAATTTTTTTTTGAATGAATGCTTGAACAGTGCATATTTTTTATCTTGTTGTTTATGAGTGTTTAAATTGTTGTTCTTGAAAGAATGATGAACAAAAGAGAATGTTATTGATGATCTGAAAAACATCATGAAATTGATTCTTGAAGCAAAAGAAAAGCAGAAAAAAAAATGGGCAAAATTTTTTAAGGGCAAGGATCCAAGGCTTTGAGCATCAATGGATAGAGGCCCAAGAAATAAATCCAGCTAGCGGCTAAATCAAGCTGTCCCTAACCATTGCTTGTGTCATGAAGGTCAAGTGAAAAGCTTGAGACTGATGGTTAAAGTCGTGATCCAAAGCAAAAGAGTGTGCTTAAGAGCTCTGGACACCCTAACTGGGGACTTTAGCAAAGCTGAGTCACAATCTGAAAAAGTTCACCCAGTTATGTGTCTGTGGCATTTGTGTATCCGGTGGTAATCACTGGAAGACGAAGTGCTTAGGGCCAAGGCCAAGACTCATAAGTAGCTGTGTTCAAGAATCAACATGGCTTAATTAGGAAAGTCAATAACACTATCCTAAATTCTAAGTTCCTAGAGATACCAATCACTCTGAACTTCAAAGGAAAAGTGAGATGCCAAAATGTTCAGAAGCAAAAAGCTACAATCCGCTCATTAATTAATTGATATTCATTTATATTTTGGACTTTATAGTATATTCTCTTCCTTTTATCCTATTTGATTTTCAGTTGCTTGGGGACAAGCAACAATTTAAGTTTGGTGTTGTGATGAGCGGATAAATTATACGCTTTTTGCATTGTTTATATAGTTTTTAGTAAGTTAAGCTACTTTTAGGGATTTTTCATTAGTTTTTATTGATAATTCACATTTCTGGATTTACTATGAGTTTGTGTTGTTTTTCTGTGATTTCAGGTAAATTCTGACTGAAATTGAGGGACTTTGAGCAAAACTCTGAAGAGGCTGACAAAAAGGACTGCTGATGCTGTTGGATTCTGACCTCCCTTGCACTCGAAATGATTTTCTGGAGCTACAGAACTCCAATGAGCGCTCTCAACGGCGTTGGAAAGTAGACATCCAGGGCTTTTCAGCAATATATAATAGTTCGTACTTTACTTTTTCGAAGAATGACGACGTAACTTGGCGTTTAAACGCCAAGTTCATGCTGCTGTCTGGAGTTAAACGCCAGAAAAAACGTCATTATCCAGGTTGAACGCCCAAAACACGTCATAACCGAGTTTGACGCCAAGAAATGCCTTAGCTCGTGGAATATCAAGCTCAGCCCAAGCATACACCAAGTGGCCCCGGAAGTGGAATTATGCATCAATTACTTAACTCTGTAAACCCTAGTAGCTAGTCTAGTATTATAGGACATTTACTATTGTATTAGACACATCTTTTGGTCTCAGTTTTGTTTATTCTTCATCTTAGGGGATCATTGATCACGTTAGGGGGCTGGCCATTCGGCCGAGCCTGAACCTTCCACTTATGTATTTTCAACAGTTGAGTTTTCTGCACACCATAGATTAAGGGTGTGGACTCTGCTGTACCTCAAGTATTAATGAAATTCTATTATCTTTCTATTCAAATCTCTTTATTTCTATTTTCCAAGATATTCATTCGCTCCCAAGAACATGATGAATGTTATGAGTCGATTACCCTCATTATCATTCTCACCTTATGAACGCGTCGTATTGACAACCACTTCCGTCTACATGCAACAAGCTTGAATGTATCTCTTAGATTCCCCAACAGAATCTTCGTGTATAAGCTAGAATAGTTGGCGGCATTCATGGGAATCCGGGAAAGGTCTAACCTTGTCTATGGTATTCCGAGTAGGATTCCGGTAATGAATGACTGTGACGTGCTTCAAACTTTACCTGTGGGCGTGGTGACAGACGCGAAAAGGAGGGATTCTGTCCAGTAGGAGCGGAACCAACCGGTGATTAGCCGCACGACAAAGTGGAGCATATTTCACTCGAGGAGGATGTAGCATCAGCCATGGGTGATGCCGACAGACTGGTTAGCTGTGTGAGTGACAGCCGAAGGATATTTCCCCGAGAAGAAGAAAGTAGCCACAGTGGATGGTGAACCCCTATACAAGCTTGCCATGGAAAGGATAAGAAGGATTGAATAGAAGCAGTAGGAGGCAGGCGTCAAGAGCTCTACAGCATCTCCATCCGCTTATCTGAAAATTCCTACCAATGAATCTGCATAAGTCTTTCTATCCTTTTATTTCTTTTATTATTTACTATTTTTCGAAAAACCCATAACTATTTTAATCTGCCTGACTGAGATTTGCAAGGTGCCATAGCTTGCTTCATACCAACAATCTCTGGGATTCGACCCTTACTCACGTAAGGTTATATACTTGGACGACATCCCTAAAAGTAGCTTGAACTTACTAAAAACTACCTAAAAATAATGCCAAAAAGCGTATAAATTATCCGCTCATCAGGGCCATCAAATCTCGGGCAAAGTATGGACTATTATACATTGCGTGAAAGCCCAAGATGTCTACTTTCTAACGCAATTAAGAGCGTGCCAATTGGGCTTCTATAGCTCTWGAAAATTCATTTCGAGTGTAGGGAGGTCAAAATCCAACAACATCTGCAGTCCTTTTTCAGCCTCTTAATCAAATTTTTGCTCAGTTCCCTCAATTTTAGCCAGAAAATACCTGAAAACACAGAAAAATATACAAACTCATAGTAAAGTCCAGAAATGTAAATTTTGCATAAAAACTAATAATTATATACTAAAAACTAACTAAATCATACTAAAAACTACCTAAAAATAATGCCAAAAAGCGTATAAATTATCCGCTCATCAGTGACGCGCACGCGTGAGAGTGATAATTTTTAAGGGTGACGCGTACGCATGGCTAATGTGTACGCGTGAAAGTGATATTCTTGAAAGGCCATGCGCACACATGGACGAAACGTACGCTTGAAAGAGCGCCTTTGACACTAACGTTACGCCTTTGAGACCAACGCTGAAGGCCATGCGCACACATGGACGAAGCGTACGCGTGGGGGTGATGTTTTTGAAAGACCACGTGCACGCATGAACAAGCATACGCATGGAAGAGTGCCTTTGGTCCTAATGCTACGCTTTTCTCAAAAACAGTGAGGATCACGCGCACGCGTGTGTGACGCGTACGCGTGACAAGTGCCAAAAACAGTGATGACGCACACGCGTGAGTGATGCGTACGCGTGAGTGCACGAGCGCTACACCTTCCTCAATAATGCTACGCTAGCCTGGGAGCAGAATATTCCACACAAATGCCTAAAGGGTTGTACGAACTGAAAGTTTGAAAAGCCCACTTTGAGAATCCTGCAAGTACACCTGAGAAGCCAGTGAACATGTATAAATAGGTGGCAGCTTGAATCATGGAGGATCTTCTTTCGACCTCTTTTCAGATTTTTAGAGTTTTTGTACTTTGGCACTTTTGGAACTTTTACTTTCTGTTGAGACTTTCATTTTCAAGTTCATCTTTGCTTGTAGTTTTCTTTTCTTTTATTTTTGTACTTAGTTTAATTTCCAGTTTTGAATTTCTGCTTGTACTTGGAGCTATGAGTCACTAAACCCCATTTTCACTAGGGGAAGAGCTCTGTTGGTTTTAATGAATTGACATTATTTCTTCTTTTTTTCTCAATTCAAGTGGTTTATCTAAGAGGAAACTCTTGTGCTTCATAGATTCAATTACTGTCGAGAGAGGGATTGAATCTACTTGAATTGTGTGATAAACTTGAGAAAGGAGTCATATAATTCAATTTGGGGTTTATCCTCTCATGATTCTCTTGGTTGATATATTCTTGGTTAGGTATGTGAGATGTAACCACCTTGAATTGAAATCCTGGGAATCTTGTGGCCTTTGGGATTAGCAATTGATCTTCACCTCTTCTCATGAGCAATTAGATCAAGAGATTGGCAATTGTTTGTGATAAGAGAAATTGAATCACCAAGAGATTGGGATCCAATTACTCACAATCCGCCATAGATCTATTCACATGATTGAGAAGGAATCGATCACTATTAATTCATGAGAAATCAACATATCTGATCCCTAGTGATCTCACCCAACACAAATCTTCATTTCAATTCTTTTATGTTTCTAATTACCCACTAACCAATCTCCCTTTTACGTTCCTGCAATTTATAATTTCTGCCATTTACATTTCAGCTAAGCTTTTACTTACTTGCAATTTACATTTCAACCATTTACATTGCAGTTCTTATTTTCTTGAACTTTAAGTTTTTGCTATTACATTTCCAGTCATTTAATTCCTTGTCATTTATATTTTTGTACTTTACTTTTATGTTGAATACACCAAGAGATCACAAATTTTTTGTCTAACTAGAACACCATTTAACTAAAATTGCTTAATCCACTAATCTCCGTGGGATCGACCTCACTCTTGTGAGTATTACTACTTGATACAACCCGGTATACTTGCCAGTAATTACATGAAATTTATTTTTCTGTATCAGTGACGGAGACTACCACTTCCTCTAGAAAATCCAATATAGCGCTTTGTCACAACCTAAAATGAGCCATGACTATCACTCAGGAAAATTATCCCCTATCAACTAGCAAGCCTAACAGATTCAAATATAAGATAAACAAGAAGGTTATAAATGTTTTGAATACATTTACACTTTCTAGAATAAATAATTTCATGTTTTAAACAAAAACAAAATAAATAAATATGAATGAATCTTGCCTGTGACATATGGAGCAGATGACATCTAAGAATTCAACAAATAATAGATTTCCATTGCAGATCATTACTCTCGAATAGAAAGGCTCACATAAGCAAGTATTTATTCCTAAAAAATAATTTTAGAAAAACGGATTGAGTTTTGCAACCCAGTGACTAGACAGTACATCTATAAGTTACATGAGACCATATAAACATTATTATAACAATAATTTTAGTTAGAAAAATAATAATTTATATGAATAAGTGAATCAATAAGGAAGTTCTCATACAGAAATCAAATGAAAAGTCCACACTTGGGCGGCTTCACCTCTATGGGTAGCCCTTTCCTCTTGTGTGTCCTAACAAAATAACATATCTAACGTGTGGCCTACACGTTAGGCTAGGAACACTCCTGCTAGCTAGAGTCTGAGTTAGATGCATCTAAGTTAACGTCATAACCGCCGTTAACTACGGTTTTCTAATACGAGCCTCCCAAAGCAATTCAAAACATATAATTTCAAATACAACAATTATTTGCTCTTTCGAATATATAAGGTATCGAATCAAATTAAATCAGATAATACTTTCTCATCAGAAATCTTTTTCAATCATACATTTTAAAGAGATTTTAAATACATTTCACAATTTTTTAAGTAAGTGAGTACCAATAATTACTTCAATGCTTCAAAAACAGATTTTCAAGTAAAATCAAAGATTTTAGAATAATACAAATTTCATAAAAAATATGTATAGTCTCAAAAATAAATATTCAAATAAAATCAAACATTTTAGAATAATGCAAAACTTCCTCAAAAATATATATAGTCTCATGTATAGTTTCGAAAGTATAAACTTCATAAAAATGAATTATTTAATTCTAAAAAATCATTTATTCTAATCCATTTAAAATCATTCAAAGCAAATATAGCTATAATTCAAAGATCATAATAGATATATGTCAAAATAATTATAGATGCACAATCAAACAACTATAAATGTAAAGCCTACTCACAATATAGTCCTAAGGGACCGAAGAGGCCGAACCCGGAGTGCAAAATTAAAAGGTGAGGAAAGTTGAAGTAGAATGGAACGGAAGAGCACAAAATTTGGACCAAGACAATGGCAACAACTTCAATTCTCACGACAACGACAATGACCACAACACCAGGCAGTAATTTCAAATCGAATACAGAGACAAAAGAAGATAAAATTCTGGAAAATCCAAAACAAAACAAAGACAAAAATAAATCAAAACAAGAATATGGTAGAAAAATAAAATGGTGGCAGAGATAAGGTAAAAATAGAACAGACTAAGGGAAAAAGCTAGACCAGAACAGTGCCAAGGAAGTGTTGCCGGTGGGTTTGGAAGCTCCGGGGTGATTTCTGGCAACGGTAGTGCCGTTTCTGGCGACTAGAGGCACGACGACGAGTCTCCCTCTCCTCCGACGAGTTCCTCCTCCCCCCTCTGTTCGTGTATAGTAATGTTTCTCTCTCTGCGGACTCTCCATCTCTCTCTCTCTCTCTATCTCTCTCTCTCTCTCTCTCTCTCTCTCTCTGTCTCTCTCTCTCTCTCGCTCTCCTCTTCCCAAAAATGCAACGGTGGCAGCGGCGGCGCAGCAGCTCGACAATGAGCTCTCCATCGGCAAAGACGGATCGGCAGTGGAAAAAACATGGCGGCAACGGATCTGACGATGATGAGACTGACCGCGTCCCTCTCTTCCTCGCGGGTCCTCCTTCTTCTTGGCGACCATGATGGCAACACGGCGACACACTAACGGCAGCAACACTCCTCCAATTTCCTTCAACTCGCAGACTCTTTCTTTCTCTTGGGTTGACGTCGATGGCGACTTGGCAGTGGCAGAACTTTGGTAGCGAAGCGTGGAGGCAGCAACCCCTTCTGCCATTTTCTCTTTTTTTTTTTCTGTGTGGGTGTATTTGTGTGTGGTGTGAGTTTTGAAAAGAAAGGGAGGCAGTGGACTGTGGTTGATGAGGAAGAGTGGAAGTTGTTTAGTAATTTAGGGTTAGGGTTGGGTAGGAGGAATAAGGCTAATGCTGGAATTTTGATAAAATTAAAGGGTATCATAGTAATAATAGAAAAAAAAAGCTTAGGACATTACATTCTACTCTCCTTACAAAAATTTTCGCCCTAAAAAATTGATACAGTGTACAAAAGGTTACAGGATAGGTTTATTTTAAAAAGATGCAATTGACATTCGTCTACTCTCGTTCCCTTGACAACTCAGATATACATAGCACTTTTCACTTCGTTCATCAATCTCCTCAAAATACACTTTTACCTCATAGTCCCCTTGATTTTGTTGTACATATCCATAGTAACAACCGCTGATTTCATGTCAAAGCTTAGGATTATAACCTTCCAAACTTCAGCATCGATAAGTTATTTCCTAAAGAGCTAACGTATCACTTGCTAATCTAGGAATCACATGTTACACCAAAACAAGCTTGAGTTTACTCAATGGGATTCAACACTTAGGAAGAAAAAGTAAATAACACAGTTGGTGTTCGCAAGAACGTGGAAGGATGTACAAGATCACAATTAAGCGATGATGTACAAAAAGAATGAAGTGTGCTAGAAAGAAAATCAATTCGCATTTTAAGAAAGAAATCTGATTCAAGGAACTTTGATAGGAACAATCTAAGAGAAGATGGAGTATCAGGTCGAAACAATTTCAAGGTTGAATAAAAGAAATACAAAGTGCACAAAATAAGGTAACCAAAGTCAACGACAATTTTTTACAAAGATTTAACAGAATGTTTTAGAACACAATCAGGTAAGATATCCATCAACAATGGATGCAATTAAGAGAGAATCATTTTACAATCTCAAAGAAAAGATGAGACAAACATTTCAAGCATAAATATTATCATGTCAAACAAATTTAAATTGAAACAAAAGATACAAAATTTATGAATTAGAGTAATAAGGATCAGGGGCAAATATTTTTCCATCAAGAATCTTAGAGGATACCTAAGTACACAACCAAGCAAGGATATGTATAAGCAAAAAGACAAAATCGACAACAGAGAAAGCAAGCAAAACATAAATTAAAATACGACAACACATTCTGGAATAGGCGACTTAACAGTAAAAAAAAAAAGAGTACAACAACAACAACAACAAAGCCTTGTCCCACTAAGTGGGGTCGGCTACATGAATCAAACGACGCCATTGTGCTCTGTCATGTATCATGTCTACAGAGAGACCGTTTACATGTAGATCTCGTTTGACCACCTCACAGATGGTCTTCTTAGGTCTTCCTCTGCCTTTCGCTCTTTGTCCATCTTCCATCTCATCCACCCTCCTGACTGGATGTTCTATCGGTCTTCTTCTCACATGTCAAACATACCTGAGACCAGCATTCAACCATCTTTTCCACAATGGGTGCTACTCCAACTCTCTCCCTTATATATCTTCATTCCTTATTTATCCAATCGCCTATGACCACTCATCCATCTCAACTCTTATCTCTGCCACACTCAGCTTATGTTTGTGCTCCCCTTTAGCCCCCAACACATCCGTACCATACAACATAGCCGGTCTATAGCGGTGCGATAGAATTTACCTTATAAGTTTAAAGGCACTTTTTTTGTCGCATAATAAACCAGATGCACTCCCCATTTCGACCAACCTGCTTTGATCATATGATTTACATCTGTTCAATCTCTCCATTATCCTGTATGATGCACCCAAGATACTAAAACTTTTAACTTTTCGTAGGATGCTTTTCTCCAATCTTCACGCTCTATATTGGAGTTTTCCCTTCTAGACTGAACTTACATTCCATTATTCCGTCTTGTTACGGCTTCATGCGAAGACCATACACTTCTAGAGCTTTCTCTCCATAACTCCAACTTCTATTTATTAGTCTTCCTTGACTCTCTCCAAAAGGACGATATCGTCGGGCAAAAAGCATGCACCATGGCACAGGCTCTTGGATGTTCTCTGTGAGATACTTCCAAGACTAAAGTAAAGGTATGGACTTAAGAGTGATCCCTTGGTGTAATCCTATACCAATAGGAAATTCTCTGTCACACCACCTTGAGTGTTTTACACTGTTGTGCCCCATCATACATGTCTTAATTGCCCGAATATATGCGATCCTTACTCTCCTCTTTTCTAAAACCTTCCATAAGACCTCCCTCTGTACCCTATACATACGCTTTTTTCCAAATCAATAAACACCATGGCAGATTATGAGCGGATAATTTGTACGCTTTTTGGCATTGTTTTTAGTATGTTTTTAGTTAGAAAATATTTGTATATTTTTATTAGTTTTTAGTTAAAATTCACTTTTCTGGACTTTACTATGAGTTTGTGTGTTTCTGTGATTTCAGGTATTTCAGGCTGAAATTGAGGGACCTGAGCAAAAATCTGATTCAGAGCTGAAAAGGACTGCAGATGCTGTTGGATTCTGACTCTCCTTCACTCGAAGTAGATTTTCTGGAGCTACAGAAGCCAATTGGCGCGCTCTCAACGGCTTGGAAGTAGACATCCCTGGCTTTCCAGCAATATATAATAGTCCATACTTTGCCCAGGATTTGTATAGCCCAAACTGGCGTTCAAATCACTTCAGAATCCAGCGTTAAACGCCGGAACTGGTACAAAATGGGAGTTTACGCCCAAACTGGCATAAAAGCTCGCGTTTAACTCCAAGAAAGTCTCTACACGAAAATGTTCAATGCTCAGCCAAGCACACACCAAGTGGCCCGGAAGTGGATTTTTATGTCTTTTACTCATCTTTGTAATCTTAGCTACTAGTTCCCTATAAGTAGGGACCTTTTACTATTGTATTTTGAATCTTCGGACATCTAGTTCTTAGATCATTGGGAGGGCTGGCCTCACGGCCCATGCCTAGACTTGTTCTTATGTATTTTTCAATGGTGGAGTTTCTACACACCATAGATTAATGTGTGGAGCTCTGCTGTACCTCGAGTTATAAATGCAATTACTATTGTTCTTCTATTCAATTCAGCTTGTTCTTGTTTCAAGATATCACTTGTTCTTCAAACTTGATGAATGTGATGATCCTGACACTTCATCATCATTTCTCACCTATGAACGTGTGACTGTCAATCACCTCGTTTCTAACCTTAAGAATGGGTGGATATTCTTGGATCCTCTTTATCAGCAGAATTTTGTGGTGTAAGTAGAATGATTGCGGCATTCAAAAGAATCGGACGGTCTTAAACCTTGTCTGTGGTATCTCGAGTAGGATTCAATGATTGAATGAGCTTGACGCAGCTTCAAACTCGTCGATTGCTGGGGCGTTAGTGACAGACGCAAAAGAATCACTGGATTCTATTCCAACATGATCGAGAACCGATAGCTGGATAGCCGTGCCGTGACAGGGTGCGTTGAATATTTCCACTGAGAGGATGGGAGGTAGCCACTGACAACGGTGAAACCCAACATACAGCTTGCCATGGAAAGGAGTAAGAAGGATTGGATGAAGACAGTAGGAAAGCAGAGAGACGGAAGGGACAAAGCATCTCCATTCGCTTATCTGAAGTTCTCACCAATGAATTGCATAAGTATCTCTATCCTTATCTTTATGTTTTATTCATATATCACCCATAACCATTTGAGTCTGCCTGACTGAGATTTACAAGGTGACCATAGCTTGCTTCATACCAACAATCTTCGTGGGATCGACTCTTACTCGCGTAAGGTTTATTACTTGGACGACCCAGTGCACTTGCTGGTTAGTTGTGCGAAGTTGTGATGCCATGGTATTGAGCACCAAGTCTTTGGGGCCATTACTAGGGATTATTTGAGTTGTGAAAAGAAGAGATCACAATTTTGTGCACCATGTTTTTGGCGCCGTTGCCGGGGATTGTTTCGAGTATGGACAACTGACGGTTCATCTTGTTGCTTAGATTAGTGGTGGACGAAATTGTGATCTGCGTTCTTTGGATTTTGAATGAAAACTTTATTATGGCACTGGTTGAATTCACAACTTCGTTCAACTAACCAGCAAGTGTACTGGGTCGTCCAAGTAATAAACCTTACGTGAGTAAGGGTCGAATCCACAGAGATTGTTGGTATAAAGCAAGCTATGGTCACCTTGTAAGTCTCAGTCAGGCAGATTAAATTGGTTTATGATTTTTTGGAATAATTAATAAAAAGTAATAATAAAAGGGATAGAATACTTATGCAGATTCATTGGTGGGAATTTCAGATAAGCGGATGGAGATGTTGTAGAGCCCAAGGACGCCTGCTCTCCTATTGCCTCTACTCAATCCTTCTTACTCCTTTCCATGGCAAGCTTTGTATAGGGGTTCACCATCAACTGTGGCTACTTCCTTCCTCTCGGGGAAATATCCTGTGCGGCTGTCACTCGCACAGCTAACCAGTCTGGAGGCATCACCCATGGCTGATGGCTACATCCCATCCTCGCAGTGAAAACTAATGCTCACGCACTCTGTCACAGTACGGCTAATGGATTACTATGAGTTTGTGTGTTTTTTTTTTAATAATATTTTAATGAAATTGAGGGATTTGAGCAAAATCTTGAAGAGGCATGACAAAAGGACTGCTGATGCTGTTGGATTCTGACCTCCTGCACCTCGAAAGGTATTTTCTGGAGCTACAGAACTCCAATTGGCGCGCTCTCAACGGCGTTGGAAATTAGACATCCAGGGCTTTCCAGCAAATATATAATAGTCCATACTTTATTCGAAGAATGCGAGTAACTTGGCGTTAAACGCCAAGTTCATGCTGCTGCTGGAGTTAAACCCAGAAAAACGTCTATTCGAGTTGAACGCGCCAAAACGTTCTATAACTGGAGTTTGACGCAAGAAAATAGACCTTAGCGTCGTGGAATGATCAAGCTCAGCCCAAGCATACAACCAAAGTGGCCCCGGAAGTGGAGTTTATGCATCAATTACTTACTCATCATTAAACCCTAGTAACTAGTCTAGTATATATAGGATATTTATCTATTGTATTACGCATCTTTGGTCTCAGTTTTGTTTTATTCTCATCTTAGGAGATCATTGATCAACTTAGAGGGGCTGGCCATTCCTCTCAACAAAAACATAATTTAAATCAAGACATGA
>QBTX01002533.1:0-18476 GCA_003063285.2 Arachis monticola
TAGTAATAATAATAATTAAAAGAAGAAGAAAAGAGAGGGGAATTTTTTTCAATTAACAAAATTTTTGCAAAAAAGAGTTTAGTAATTTTCGAAAAATCAAAGGACAATTTTTAATACTAAAAATAAAATTTAAAACAAAAAAATTTTTAAAAAGAGAGGAGAATTTTCGGAAAATTTTTTTTAGAGGAATAAGTATTAGTTGAAAGTATGAAAAAAAAAAAAGAAACAAACAAAAAAGTATATGAAAAGAATGAAAAAAAAATCAAATTTGAAAAAAAGATAAGAAATAATAAGTTAGATATAGAAATTTTGAAATCAAATTTTGAAAAGAGTAAAATTTTGAAAAGATAAGATTAAAAGATAAAAAAATAAGATAAAAATTTTAATAAAAAGATATATTTTGAAGATTTTTAATTTTTAAAAAGACTCAACTAACACAAGAAACTAAAAAAAAAAAAAAAAAAAAAAAAAAAAAAAAAAAAAAAAAAAAAAAAAAAAAAGTAACAAAACTTCACAATTTTTGAACCGAATCACATTAATTGTTTAGCTAATTTCTGAAAATTGATATAAAGATAAAAAAATTTTTTGAAAAAATATTTTGAAAAAAGATTTTAAAAAAATGAAAATTTATAAAAAAAATGAAAAAATATGATTTTTGAAAAAGATTTGAAAAGATAAGATTTTAAAATTAACTATTTTTGACTTTTTTTAAGAAGAAACAAACTAATTTTAAAAATTTTTATTGACCAATAAAACCAAAAAAAAATTTCGAAAATATTTGGAGAAATAAGGAAAAGATATTTTTTTTTATTTTTTAATTTTTAAAGAAAAAACACAAAATGAACCAAAAATGAGTTATCAATTCATCGGAATCAAACAAACAAATGCATGCAAGAATGCTTGAATGTAAGAGATGAACCAAGAACACTTTGAAAGATCACTGAAACATCAAGAATCATAATTTTGAAAAATCTTTATGCAAAAAAACATGCAAGACACCCAACTTAGAAATTTTAATGCTTGGAAATATGAATGCAAGAATGCACATGTAAAAACAACAATCCACACAAAACAAGAAATCATCGATCAAACAGAGCTTATCAAGACAACTGAAGATCAATGAAGAACATGAATCAGTTTTCGAAAAAATGACACATGGAAACAATGTAAGCCACATAACCCAACTAAAAAATACTATTCACAATCCTAATCAAAAAAAAAAATAATCAGTTTCGAAAAAAGCGAATATTTAAAAGCTGCTTAACAGAAAAAAAAAAAAACGACAACAAAAATAATTCTGAATTTAATTTTAATTTTTTGATTATAATTTTTTCAAAAAAAACCATTTTTGGAAAAAACGAAAAAGAAAAGAAAAATTTTATTGAAAAAATTTTTGAAAAGGAAAATTACCCAATCTGAAGCAACAAGATGAACCGCAGTTTGTCCTAAACATCGAACAATCCCCTGAGCAAACGGCGCCCAAAAACATGGTGACAATTGTGATCACTATTTCTTGATTTGCTATTCATTGTAAAATTATGTTTTATTTGAAAATTGTGCACGGTGACACAACTCCGGTTCAACTAACCAGCAAGTGTACTGGGTTCGATCCAAGTAATAAACCTTACGTTGGTAAGGTCATCCACAGAGATTTTGGTATGAAGAAACCGTATGCTCATCACAAATATTGACTCTAAACAGATAAAGTATTATATATGGCTTTATGGATTATATCAGAATAATGAAATAAAAAAATAAATAATTAAAAGGATGAATACCTCATGCAATTTCATTGGTGGGAGTTTCATGATAAGCATATGAATACTGTATGGCTCCAAGGACGCCTGCTCATCCCACTGCTTCAACTCAACATCCTTTCTGTATTTCACTCCGTTCCATGGAGCTTGTATAGGATTCACCATCAGCTGGTGGCACTTACGCATCCTCTCAGAAAAAATGAATCCTAGCGCTGTCACTCCAATGGCTAATCGTATGAAGGCATCACCCATGGTTGATGGCTACATCCCATCTCGCAGTGAAAACTTACGCTACACAGCCTCTGTCACCATCGGCTAATCACTGGTTGGTCTCCTGCGTCCTACTGGAAAGAACCCATTGATTCTTTTGGCGCTCTGTCCACTAACGCCCAGCACTGCAGCAGTTTGAAGCACGTCACAGTCATTCATTACCGAATCCTAACTCGAAAACCACAGGACAAGGTTAGACTTCCGATTCCCGATCCTACTCAGATACCACAGACAAGTTTGAGAAATTTCCGATCTCAAAAAAGCCGCCACTGATTCTAGTTATACCCACGAACAGATTCTTGTGGAATCTAAGAATTACACATTCAATCTCTGCTTGCATGTGACAACGGAATAGGTTGTCAATCACGTGCGTATAAGTGAATGATAATGAGGTTACTGATCATCACATTCATCATGTCTTGTACAGAATAACTCTTGGAATAAGGATAAGAGAGATTTGAATAAAAAAAATAGAAATTCATTAATACTTGAGGTTCCCTACAAGGCAGAGCCCCACACCTTAAATCTTATGGTGGTAGAAACTCACCCATTGAAAATACTTTAAAAGCAAAAGTTTCAGGCAGGTCGATAGAATGGACAGCCCCCAAAACGCTGATCCCCAGGATTCCAAAAATTACAATCGATTCTAAATAATAGTAAAAAAATTATCTATTTATAATAAATAGCTCCTTAGGGGCTTATATTATAAAGAATTCATGCACTAAAATCCACTTCCGGCCCACTTTATAGCCATATTGGCTGAGCTTTCAATTCACAGCTGAGGCTTCTCTTGGAGTTTGATACTCTGAGCCGTATGACGTGTTTTGGTCGTTTCAACTCCGGATCCATTGACGTTTTTCTGGCGTTTAACTCCAGACCAGCAGCATGTACTGGCGTTCAACGCCAAGTTTCGTCATCAATCTTCGAATATAAAGTATGGACTACATTATATATTGCTGGAAAGCTTCTGGATGTGCTCTTTCCAATGCCCCGTTTAGAGATCACGTCAATTGGAGTTCTTAGCTCCAGAAATCCATTTCGAGTGCAGGAAGTCAGATTCCAACAGACATCTGCAGTCCTGTTTTTGTCATCCTTCTTCAGGCAGTTTTTGCTCAAGTCCACCCAAATTTCCCAGAATATTAACCTAAATCACAGAAAAAACACACACAACTCATAGAAAAACGTCCAGAAATGTGAATAACATAAAAGAACTAATGGAAAACATCCTTAAAATAGCTTAAAACCACTAAAACACTATCTAAAAACAAGCCAATAATGCCAAAAAGCGTATAAATTATCCGCTCATCAGAGGTCCCAACAATGCTCTGAACATCTGTGAGGCTCCATGAGAGCTTACTGTCAAGCTATTGACATTAAAGAAGCGCTTGTTGGGAGGCAACCCAATGTTATTTAATTTTATCCATTTATTTTCTATTGTTATTTTATGTTTTTTAAGGTTGATGATCATATGGAGTCACAAAAACTACTGAAATATCAAAAATAGAATGAAAAACAACATTAAAAATAGCACACCCTGGAGGAGGAGCATTCTGGCATTTAAACGCCAGAAACAAGCATTTGTCTGGCGTTTAACGCCAGAAACAAGCACCAAACTGGTGTTTAACGCCAGAAACAAGCATCAACCTATCGTTAAATGCCAGAAACAGGCTACATTTGGGCGTTTAACGCCAGATACATGTAGCAGTCTGGCGTTAAACACCAGGATTGCACACTAAGGGCGTTTTACACGCCTAATTGGAGCAAGGATGCTAAATCCTTGACCCCTCTGGATCTGTGGACCCCACAGGATCCCTACCTACCCCACATCTTCTTCTCTCCTCTTCACACCTTTTCATAAACCTCTTCCCCAAATACGCTTCACCAATCACGTCCATACCTCTTCTCCAAAAGTCCTTAACTACTCACATCCATCCACTCTTCCCCATAAACCCCACCTACCTCCAAAATTCTAAATCTTTTCCCTCCCAAACCCAACCCTAAAGGCCGAAACCTACCACCTACACTACCCCTATATAAACCACTCAACACTACTCCATTTTCACACATCACAACCACCACTTCTCCCCCTTGGCCGAATACACTCTCCCCTTCCATCTCCTCCATTTTCTTCTTCTTCTACTACTTTCTTTCTTCGTTTGCTCGGGGACGAGCAAACCTTTTAAGTTTGGTGTGGTAAAAGCATTGCTTTTTGTTTTTCCATAACCATCAATGGCACCTAAGGCCAGAGAAACCTCAAGAAAGAGGAATGGGAAGGCAATTGCTTCCACCTCTAAGTCATGGGAGATGGAGAGATTCATCTCAAAGGTCCATCAAGACCACTTCTATGAAGTTGTGTAGTAGCAAAGAAAAAAGGTATCCTGAGGGTCCCTCTTTAAGGCTCACAAAAGAAGCGATACCGAGATCCGACAAGAGTATAGACAGAAGAGAGGGAATCTCTCTAATCTATCAATAAAGTCAGATTTATGGTCTTCAAGATTTCTATGCAAAACGCATGATCACTAGGAACCATGATCAAGTATGAACCCGAATCCAAAAATTGGCTTACCATGGTTCGGGAAATACTTAGATTCCAGTCCGGCAAAGTGTTTGAGGTTGGCGTTTCCACACTTGCCCATTTGATCAAAGGGTTGGGACCAAGTCCTCATGGACATATGGTGTGAAGGAGCTCAATGGAAATTACTCATAGAACAAGCCAGCGTTCCAATTTGAAAACTCGGGGACTTTGAGCCGGTAAGTAGATGATGAGTTTGCGAGTTCATTCGAACGCTCAATTATTCCTATCTAGCAACGCGTCTAAGTTACAATAAACCGGCATCATGAATCCACATCGTATCATGATTGGGAAGGAAGTGGAAGTTCATGAGATTCATACCTTAAAACTCTACAAGGTGGTGACAAGTCTATCCATTTTGGCAAGGTTATACCTTTTCTCACCTCATTACCACCTATAGCAATAGCTGGGATTGACATAGGAGAGGATATCCTCATTGATGAGGACCAGCCAATCACTAGAAAAGGATGGCAAAGAACAAAAGATATGGACCTCAACCATAGCATAAAGAAATTCCTCACCATGATAAATCCCCGAGATGCCCTCAAGGGAATGCACTTCCTCCAACAAATATTGGGAGCAAATAAACAACCTCCCTAGTGAGAATAAGTTCCAACATGGGCATACTAAGGATGAGCACAAGTATAGCACTCCATCATCCTCCATGAGATTAAGAAACAAAAAAAGCTATGAGGGAGAGGCAAACAATAAGTGCAAGAAGAAGACATAAGGAGCTCAAAAACCACCATGGTTCTTTAACGGAAGAAAGACCCCACCACTCACAAGTGGACTATCAGTTCTTCTAATCTCCTTGTCTATTTACTTTCTCTTTCATTCTCTATGCTTTATCGTTTATGTTTGTTGTCTTTTTTATTATGATTTTTATAGTACTTGCTTATAACAGCTATGAATGTCTATGAATCCACTCACCTTCTAAATGAATAAAATGTTCTTAATCACCAAAAGAAACAAAGTACAGTTTACATAAAAAAAAAAAAATCTTGAAATATAATTATTTTTGCATTTGATGGACAATACTTTTTTTTCTGAATGAATGCTTGAACAGCTGCATATTTTTTGAATTTTGTTGATGTTAAATATGTGGTCTTGAAAAAATTAAGAATGGGAGAAAGTTTTCAAATAAATCTAAAAAATACTAAATACTATGAGCATAATTATAACTTTTGGCTTTTTTTACATTTTTTAGTTATGAATTTAGTTAGTACTTATTTAGCAGTTTTTAATATTTAGTTTTAATATAGTTAAATAACAACGCATTTCTGACTTTATTATAGAATTTTTTGTTTTTTTCTGTGATTTGATTTCATCTTGTTAGTATTTTTTTCTGTTATTTGAGGACCTTTTAGATTTATAATCTTTCAGAGGTGCAAGAGGACTTGCTGATGCTGTTGGATTCTGACTCGCACTGCCACTCGAAATAAATGTTGGAAGTCTACAGACTCTTCATAAATAGTGCGCTCCTTCAATTGCGTTGGGAAAGTATAGACATCCAGCTTTCAGCATATATTATAATCTCATACTTTGCCAGTGTAGACTGACAAAACTAGCGTTCTCAAACGCCAGCCTTTCTGTCCCTATTCTGCGGTCTAAAACGCCAGAAATCAAGTTGCAAAAGCAAGAGTTAAACGCAAGAAAAAAAGTACAACTTGGCCGTTCAACTCCAAAAAATCTCATACACATGAAAGCTTCAATGCTCAACCCAAGTCACACACCAAAGTGAGGCCCAAAGTGTATATTCTGCTCATGTACTTGTTTGTAAACCCCTGATAACTAGTCTGATATAAATAGGACTTTTATACTAATGTATTAGACATCTTTTAATCAATTTAGATCTTTGGATCATCTTGATCATGTTTGATTTGATAGAACCCCTTTATGGGTTGGCCATTCGTCCATCTCCTAGACCATTTTTCATCTTAATGTATTTCTCAACGGGTAGAGTTTCTACACACCATTAAATTAAGTGTAGAGCTCTATGCTGTCCCATGAATTAATGAACAAGCACTATTGGTTTTTCTATATCATTCAAGCCCTATTTCTTTCCTCTAAATATCCACTTCGCACCCAAGAAATATGGAATTCTGATGATTATTGACGCCTCATCACACATTCTCACTTTATGAACGCGTGACCTGACAACACTTCCTTCCTACATGACAAACATCTACTAGAATGCGTTTCTTGCCTCCTCGATCTGAATCAGCAAGTCTTCGTGGTAGTAGGCTAGAATTATTGCGGGCATTCTGAGATTCGGAAAGTCTAATAACCTTAGTCTGTGGTAATCCGATAGATCTGTGGAAGGATGGTGTGACAAGCTTTCAAACTCGCCCAGTATGCAAGTTGACAGACACCAAAAGGATTCACTAGATCATTCCACTATGCTCGAGAACCGGAAACATCATGAACTTACCATGCATCAAGTGACACGTCATATTAACCATTTCCACTCGACCGAGAACGGAGTAAGCCATTGACACAACGTGTGATGCCCAAATACATGCTTGGCCAATGAAAAGTTAGAAGATTGGATGAAAGCAATTAAGAAAGCAGAGAATCAGGAGGTTAGAACAACATCCTCTATACGCTCTATCGAAATTCTTCACCATAAATACATAAGTATCTCTATCTTTGATTTAGAAACACGTTTTATTTATCTTATAATATTAAAACTTTCAATACACTATTTGAATCCGCATGACTGAGATTTAAAGATGCACCATAGATTGCTCAATCCAAACAATCTCCGTGTCCGACCCTTACTCACGTAAGTATTACTTGGACGACACAGTATGCACTTGCTAGTAGTTGCTGCAAATGTGAAAAAGAACTAGATTCAATGAACGTGCGTATTAACTTTTTGACGCCGTACCAAAGAATGAAACATCACGGATTTCTGCCACCAATTCTGAAGCAAGGAAAAATCAGTGAATACAAACTTATCGAAAATAAAGAGAAAAAAAATGGACGAAAATAAAAGAAAAAGAAAGCAAGCAGAAAAGCCAAAAGCTCTGTAAACTAAAAGCAAAGAGCAATTAAAACCCAGTAGCCCTTCCAAACCAAAATGCAAAGGTAATAAAAAAGGATCCAAGGCTCTTAGCATCAGTGGATTAGGAGGCCTAAAGAATAAAATCCTGCCTAAGCGCGCTAAACCAAGCTGTCCCCTAACATGTGCTTGTGGATGAAGCTGTCAAGTGAAAAGCTTAGACCGACGGTAAAGTCAAAGGCCTCCAAAGTAAAAAACAGATGCTTAAAGAACCCTGACCACCTCTAATTTCGGGACTTTAGCAAAGCTGAGTCACAATCTGAAAAGGTTCACCTCATGTTGGATGTTGTCTGTCGGCAGAATTACTATCCGGTGTAAAACTGTGAAAACAGAGTCTTTAGGGTCACGCCAAGATCTCATAAAGTAGCTATGTTCAAGATCAAACATACTGAACTAGAACATCAATAATCACTAATCTAAATCTAGTTCCATAATCCAATCTATTCTAACTTCAAAAGATTAAAGTGAGATCCAAAAACTAGTTCAGGAGAGCAAAAACCTAAAGTCCCCCTCATCTGCATTGAGCTAAATTCATTGATAGTATTATAAAAGAAATAAGATATATTCTCTTCTTTTATCCTATTAATGATTTTACTTGCTTGGGACAACCAATAATTTAAGATTTGATGGTGTGTGGTCTTCTCTGATTGTTTTTCTGTTTTTTTAATTTATTAGGTTTTGTTTTTTTTTTTTATTTTTTTTATTAGATTATATTTTAACTAAAAAATCACATTCTAGACATTTACTATCGATTGTGTGTTTTTTCCTATGATTCAGGTAATTCAGAGCTTAAACTTGGGACTTGAGGCAAACATTATGATTCCAAAGGCTGTACAATAGAACTGTCTGATGCTGTGTGATTCTTGACACTCTGCACTCGAAATGATTTTTGAGCTACAAGATCCCAAATGTCATATCTTCAATTGCATGGAATTACGACATCTCCAAGGGATTCCAGCAAATATAATTAGTCTTACACTTTTCCCAAGTTTAATGACACCAAAAACTGCGTTAACACCAGCTTCTTGCTCCTATTCTGCGTATAACGCTCAAGAAACAAGTGCAAAACAGAATTAAATGCATAGAAAAACAAGTTACAGACTGGTTCAACTCCAAGGAAGACCTACCTATCATAAGCTTTCCCAAAGCTTTAGCCCAAGCACCAACCAAGTGGCCCCGAAAGTGGGTTTCTGCACTTAGGATATTTCTTAAACCCTAGTTAACTAGTTTAGTAATAAGTAGACATTTTTTCTGTATTTTTCATCTTGGTATCTATCTTTGATCAGTTTTATGCATCTATACTTTTATGAATTGCCCATTGCGCGCTATTCCTGACCTTTCTAGTATTTTTCAACGGTAAGATTTCTACAAAACCCATAGAATTAAAGGTGTGGAAGCTCTGCTGTCACTTCAGAATTAATGCAAAGTACTATTATTTTCTATTCAAAAGCTTACTTGCTTCTAAAATATCCATTGCACCCAAAACATGATGTAATGTGATGTGATTATTGTTACGCTCATCACCATCTCACCTTTGAAACGGTGCTGACAACCACTTACGTTCTTCTACTAGCAAAACAAGCTTAATACGTATCTCTTAGCCTGCTGATTTCACGATCAGAGTTCTTCGTGTATAGCTGTAGAATTATGTGCGGCCATTCTGAGATCCGGAAAAGTCTAACCTTGTCACTGTGGTATCTGAGTAGGATCGGAAGGGAGCTGTGACGCAGCTTCAATACTCGGATTGGGCGTAGTGACAGGAGCAAAAAGGCATTACTAATCCCTATTCCAGCAGGATGAAAACCGACAGTATGATTAGCCGTTTGGTCGACAGCGCATTTGGACTCTTCACTGAGAGAACGGGATGTAGCCATTGACAATAGTTGATGCTTCCTACATACAGCTTGCTCTATGGAAAGGAGTATGAAGGTATGGAGTAAAAGCAATAGGAAACAGAGAATCCAAGAGAACTAAGCATCTCTATTACGCTTAATCTGAAATTCTCACCATGAATATACATAAGTATCTCTTATCTATTTACTTTTAAATTTTATCTTAATTATTAAAAACTACTGATAACCATTTGATCCGCCTGACTTGAGTATATTTGCAAGATTGACCAAGCTGCTCTCAACGCCGAACAATCTTCTGTGGGACGCGACCCTTAACTCACAAAGTATACTGGACGGCACAGTGCAACGTCTGGTTAGTTGTGCGAAGATTGTGACAAAGAACTAAAGATGATACTGTATTAAGTGTTTTGACGCCATTACCGAAGGAATGAACGATCACGACTTCGCATTACCAAGCTTAATAACAAAAATGAACTGGGCTGGGAAAAAGAAACCATGAGTTTGCTGAAGAGTGCAGCGCCATCATACAGAGGAAGTTGCCTCAAGAAGTAAAGACCCATGAGTTTCCAAATCCCTTTACACTATGGGAATCACTATTGGAAAAGCTTGTTGTGATTGAGCAGGCATAAATTCTCATTCCCTTAACCATGATGAGAAGGATGAAAGATGAGGGTAATGGACAAACATAAGAATGCACTTTCCAATTGGGCTTACAAACATAATTAAGTTTCCACCATGAGGTGGTGGAAGGACTTGTTATGAAGTAGGGAAATTCCATGTTTCCTGCGACTTCGTTTACTGGACATGAAGGGAAGAAGCCAGCACGTCAATTATACAGGACCATTTCTACACTACTGAGCCATCATTGATTGTCAAAAGAAACTAGGACTTATCTTAAGATTTACATGAAGAGGAAAATTGGTCTTCTAACGTTCTTTAAGGCCAATGAGTTCACCCCAAAGAATCTATAGAAGAATTGCATTGCTGAGTAGACCCACCACGAAAGATAGTTCAAGAAGTCAGTTGGAGAAGAACAATTGGAAAAACCATTGAGCCTGAACAAAGCACCATATGGAGGAACCACAAAGAACCATGAAGAAACTCAATCATGCCAACTATCCACAGTGACAACAAAAAGATGCGAGTCATCCAAAGTTAGAGCTAAAAGGTCCTGACCACCCAGCTTGAATATGAATCTGGGTGCTAACATACGTCATCCCAGTGAAATAACAATTCAAGTCGAATAAGGACATAAGAAGAGACAAACTTCATCCAAGTGCTGAGGACAACACAATGATGCCACTAGGATCTGAGACACCGACTTCTGAAGTGATCAGTCCCAATGTGTACATGCATAAAATCCTACTGAAGGAAGATGCCAAACCATCAAGGACAATCAACAAAGAAAGACTACCCCAACTATGAAATAAGTGGTTTCAAAAAGAAGTGTTGAAATTGGTCCAAGCTAGGAGTGATCTATTCCCATCTCAAATAGCCTCTTGGGTAACCTGCGTGCAAGTATCCCTAAGAAGGCAGGATCACTCTTTGCGCAAAAATGAGAAGACTATGCAATTGGCATACCTCCACACGACGTGACCACGGATGCGTATGTCATTGACTACGCGAAACTTAATGAAGCCACCCAGAAGATCACTTCCCCTACCCCCATTAACAGATGTTGAAAAAGAAAACATGCAGGACACAGTTTACTGCTTCCGGAACGGTTATTTGGCTACAACCAAATTTTGTAGACCCCAAGGACAAGAAAAAACTTCATTACCTGTCCCATATTGATTTTTGCTTATAGAAGAGGATGCCCCTGAATTGTGCAATTACACCCAAGAACATTCCAAAGGTGCATGACTTCCATTTTTTCAGACATGGTTAGAGATTCATAGAAATTCATACTACACTTTCTAGTGGTTGAAAACCATATTTTCTGATGTTGTCTATACCATCTTTCTCTTGTTGCCCTACATAAACGTCAAAGAAACCAATCCTGTTAAACTGGCGAGAACACTAATGCCACTTAAATTATGGCTTCGACTGAAAGGTCGATGCAGTTCTGGTCACAGAGGATTTTCAAAATTGATGGCATAGAAGCTAGAAAATCTAAAATGGGAAAAGTTAATGAAAATTGCCTCACCTTCAAGTCAAAGCAATCAGAAGCTTCTGGGACATGCATGTGGATATCTTATAGGAGTCTTATCAAAGACTTTTCAAAAATTGCAAAACCCCATAGCAACCTACTTGCTCTCAAATACTCCTGTTTTTGCATAAGAGTGCATGTACCTTTCAATGAACGCAAAAAGAAACCTCCTCTGACACCTATATATAAGCACCACCAACTGGATCTTCCCTTGAACTAACGTGCTATGGCAATCCGATTTTTGCTGTGGATGCTGTGTTCTAGACGTATCTCATACCCAGGTCGAGCTATCCGACCCGGGAATTTTAGCGGCAAGCGACCGACCCTTCGCTGGTTCCGACCATTCATCTCTTCTTAAAGAGCTCGGCCAAATCAACAGGAAAGCCCAATAAGGCCACGATAGAGGAACACGTCCCCAATTCCTAAAGGGAGCCCAAGCTATAGTACGAGATAAGGAGTGCGTCCCTTGCAATACCAAAGACTTCCAAACTCAAGAGAAAATAAGGATAAGATAAATAAACTAACTATCTTATCCGAATAAAAGGTCACCTCCACAACTTTATATAAATACATCACTGAGATACCAGGATAACTCACATACTCTGATTCTACTCAATACCTGCTTAAATACCCTTGCTAATAGAGCATCGGAGTCCCTTGCAGGTACCCCCACACCCTCATGGGAGAAGGGGACATCACGCATTCACCAAGTCCAATCAAGTCAAACACAAAAGCCTCAGACCAGCGACAGAAGAATCTCGCCGTCTGAATCGACCTTTACATTTAATGGTAACCCTCGGCGAAACATTGGCGCCGTTGCCGGGAACCTGGAATCATCCCAATCCATCAGCGGACGACCATGACAACGAACATTATTCAGGCTTAGAAGATTAAGAAACGCCGCATAAAAACAGTGACCACTTACACCCAAAGATACCCCACAAGTTAGCAGAGACAAAGTATTCACCAAAAACTAGACACACTGGGAACAACGCATTCAAGATTCGATTAATAGCAATCTCGAGAAAAGAGGCCCAACATCAATGACAGAGTCGGAAAAGCGATCTAACACAAGGATCTATATAAGGCACGTCTAGGGAATTAGAGGGAACAAACTCCACAAATTGAAAGGCCGATCTTCAAAAACAAAAACTAACCGATCCCCTAATGAGGATCAACCCCCCGCAGAACCAAGATCCCGTTTACCAAGGAAATCATGGAAGGGGGATAAAGACCCAAAAAGTACTTTTTAAAACTCCCGATTATGACTTTGGTACGGGGATGGCACACAAATCCCGGCCATTATCTCACAATTCAGAAGTTAGAATGTACCCTCAACTGACACAACCCAAGAACTTTGCATTCTTGCAAAAGCCTTTCTAGCTAACTTAACAAACACATCAATCAGATGGTTCGGGACTACAATCTGACCTCCAAGCTATATCTTCAAGTTTCGACGATTTAGCAAGAAGCGTATTCAGCTAAGTATCTTCTATCCAGAAAAGACAAAACACAAGCACGCCCAAGTCTTGTGGTGGTGATTTCAAGTCAAGGCGAAATTCGGGAAAGTTCTCCGCAGCTACTGGAAAGATTCAACAGGAGCGTGTCTAACATAGAAAAGTCTACCCACTGAAGCGGCCATCTGGGGCCTCATTCAATTGGCTCCGAGAAGGGCCCTTCAGCCATCCATATCCAAAAAAAAAAAAAAAGGACCAAAAGAAAAACCCGAAGGGCGCCTACGATGAAAAGACAGAGTATGAATACAAATATGGAGAAAAACCGACATGATTAGAGAAGCCTCAAAATCTGGATTCTCCTCCCGAGACTAAGGAAAAAGAGCCAAGTAATGAAGGAAGATCACATGGAAAAATAAAAAAAAAAAATACCAAATACACCCCTCTTCGGATGTCCCTGTAGATGTCTATAGAAAAAGTTTTACAACTATATTCAAAATCCTCATCCGCAAAAAAATCTACAAAAAAAAAGAGGAGGAGGAAATTCGACCGGATACTTACGTGAATACCATCGAGTTGCGGGCGATTCCACCAATAATTTTTCGACTTAAAAATATCATAGAAAAGTTAGTAAGAGAAGAAAATTAACGTACCAGAAAAAAAAAAGAGAATGGAGGAACAAAGAAAAAGAAAAAAGAAGAAGGAGTGAGATGCAGGAGCGAACATAGAACAGCAATCCACCCCGCAACTCAGAAAGTGAACGACGTCCACATGATAATGCGGATTGCGGGAGGAGGGAAACCTCCAAATCATTTACTCACAAAAGATATCTCAAAGGAGATCATATCAGTCTGAGGAAAGGAGAAGTACCCAACATCCCCGCCAATTTACTTCACCAGAGAAGACTCGCATGCCGTGGCTATCACTCTCAATGACACGACATCCCATAGGTCATTCGCCATTATTACTCAAATGTATGAAAATCTCCTTACCGCACCATTGATAGGACAAGCGAGCTCGCCTACATCTGTTCAAAAACTGCCTTTACAAGCTTCCTGGAAGAAAAGAACTTAAAGCATACCCGAACAACCATGTCGGATCTGGGATTACCCCGGTTCAGCCACTGGAATATTCGCGCGCTATATACCTTCGAAAAAGAAAATCAGTCAGAACACTCAAGATAGACCTAACATCGTGGTTGCACGTGAGTATCAACCTACAACGCCCTATAGAGACAAACTAGTAATCTAGCTCGGTGCAATAGTCTCAACTCCTCATCTATGCATGAAATTTTCGAACCTACGGAAGAGATAAGCTACAGTAATAAAGAACCAGAAGAGGCGTGCCCTGCATTATAACGAAAGTCTAAACCTGAGAGGGGAGGAGAAAGCAATTCCACCAATTGATGGTGATATCAACGAGGAAAACCCCGCCCACAAACCCAATGGCGAGTAGAAAGACCAGATCGGAGGACACCCCGGTGACCAAAACAACCAAATATTAGCACAATCCTAAAAGAAACATTGAAAGAACACTCGCATAGTTCACGAATAATTTACGCTTTCTGAATCTTTGCATAAGCAGGACTATGCCAGCATATACCTCTCTTAAACTATATTGTGCCACAATGTTGTCAGTTATCTACCGGGAGGCTCGGCAGTACAACAGAGACAAGAAGCTCGGACCCACGGAACGGATCCCAAAGCATGGAAGAGCAGTAACAAGCTCTACTGGAGGCAGGTTTCACAAGAGAAGTCAAATACCCAACAAGGCTAGCCAATGTAGTGCAAGTCAAAAAACAGAATGGCAAATAGAGAATGTGCGTACACTACTCCGACCTCAATAAAGCTTACCCAAAAGACCCCTACCCACTACAAACATAGACGCTCTAGTGGACGCTTCATCAGGATATAAGTACATTTCCTTCATGGACGCCTATTCAAGATACAATCAAATCCCCATGTTTCCACCCGATCAAGAAAATCCTTTTTAACCCCACAAGCAAACTACTGCTACAAAGTCATGCCATTCTGCCTAAAACGTGAGACGTATCAATGAATCTGTGTATAATAAGCTTTTGGACAGGATGGAAAAAATCCATGAAAGTCTTACTTATTGATGACATGTTAAAAAGACGCCAAGAATTGAAGAAAATCTACTGTGCAGCCTGACCAATGTATTCGACACTATAGGTAAGCACGCAATGCACTCATCCTCTACAAAATGCAACCCTGTCTCTCCCCCAGCACGCAACTCAGCACCATCCTGCGCACTCTCACACTCGTCTTTTCTAGCCACATCATAAGATGCGCAATCCGTACATGTCAATAATCCTGATATAAATGTCGGGCTAAACTCGACATGAAAAGTCCTACTTGCAAAACCGAGTAACCATCACACTAAACGGTCAGACTATTGCATTCCTTGCTATATTCTTAGCCGGATCCGGCATAAGGTGTCTCTTCCCTCTACACCTACTCTAGGATAATCAGAAATTAATGGACAACGGCATCGCTAACAAGACCTTTCCAACGTATTTCAAGAGATCCTGCGTACAAACCACCTATCCAACCGCCCCACGACAAGTGATAACCACCTCATATGATACCTCCTCTATATATATCTGACCAGAGCTTATCTCTACGCAGTTCAAGAAGACGACACCGACAACGAACCCGTACTAAGTCATGCACACTAGGCACTGACACGTATCTCGAGGTTCTTCAAGCTGAATGAATAGATAACTAGAGAGGCCTAAACTCTCTCTATTTCATACAATCATTCCGACCTATTCTTCGCCGCCATACTCTCCAAGATCACATTATTAGGGTTCGGACCAATCAGCTAATAAAAGGATTTGTAGAAAACTACCTAGCACTGATTCTGCATTGGGCAATGTCGATGTAAAGTCTGAATTTGACTCCAATACGAAGCTTCTTCTGCCATCAAATCACAATACCCGGCCGACTTCATTTCAGAATTCACAGAATCACGATGGAATCCCACAAAATAGGAATCCTACGTCGACGCTCCTCAAACAAAACTGGAAGAGGCGCGGGTGTGATAATTGAAAGCGACCAGGGGAACCAAATCGAACTCTCCCTCAAATTGCGTTTCCCGGTGCCCAAAACAACAAACGGGAATATGAGCACACTACTCATTTGAAGCTGTTCTCCAGCTTGGAGCTCAAACTCTATCATCTTCAGTGACTCACAAGTAGCCACCTCACAAATAACAGGAGCTACCAAGCTAAAATATCCCACCATGAAAAAATACTTCGACAAAACCAAGGAACAACTCGGCATTTCGGGGAATATGAAGTCCACCACATACCCCTGCGCGGGGAAAAGATACGCCGAGAGACGGCGCTCTCAAAATTAGCTAGCACCAAACCAATGGGCAACAATAAACCTCATCCAAGAAACTCTGCAGGACCCGTCAATCTCGAAAAAAGAAAAATTCCTAGCCATAACATATCAGGATCCATAGATGGATTCTCCTCCATTTCAACACAAAGTCCAAAAAGATAAAATTAAAAAAAAAAAATATATCTATATATATATCTAAACGGGAGACAACACTACACCATCAAAACCAATACCTATACAAAGGAATTTCAAACCATTGTAAAAGTGATGTATGATATCCGACTTCACACAAAGAACCGTAGAAAGAATACACAGCGCATTTGTGCAATCATCTTCAAAGCGCAAAAGACTTACAAAAAATACTCTGACAGGATTTTATTTGCCAACTCTACAAAAGAAGCCACAGAATTCGTAAAGACATATCCACCATTCATAAGGCATTCAATTTTACATTCGCTCCCACCAGAAAATCTCATCAGCGTAACCTCACATTGCCCATTCGCAAAATGGGAAGACTCGACCTTCTCGACCTCTTCATCCAGGTGTCGGACAGTTAAGATTCTCATGTAGGTTGTGGACTATTCACAGAATAGATCGAGCAGAACCTCTTAGCCAATCCACGCTCAAAAGACGGAATCCTATTGAATAGAAACATCTCACAAGTTTGGGTCCGCTACTCCGAAACCAAAAACCAATGCAACCCAATTCACTGACGCATGCTCAGAAAATGAGCCGACTGAAATAAAACAACAATTCACCTCGTATGAACATCTCTCTATCTATATACAAAGCCGACAGCAGTCTAAAAAATCAAACTTTGGCCGCGTGAAAACTGAGATACAGGACGCAAATGAGCCTGGGCTTAAAGAGAACTCCCACTAGAGTCTCTTATTCATATTGCAAAAACACATCCCACACGAAGAAACACCTTTCCGATTAGCATACGGACGGAGCTATGATCCAGTAAGATTGAGAAGTCGCACAGAGTAATCCATATAATGAGAAGCCAACTCCAACTCCAAAGAATGAAACTCGACCTCTACTCCCGAAGTTCTAGAAAAGCTCCGGATCAGGGAAAGCACCTAAAACGCATGAATGCTTCGAGAAACAATCCATAAAGTGAACAGGGCTTTCGCTAAAAATACTCGTGTGCGCTAATCTCTATATATATCTATCTCTATATAATCTTCGACCTGGAGAAGGAAAGCTGGCACCAATTGATAATGACCTTACTTATTCATAGACGTACTCGTGAAAATACTGATATAGACTGCCGAACTATGGCGCGAGAGTTTCCCAGTCAGTACGCTTCAACCTAGAAGTACGAGATTAGGGATAAAAATCTTAGATAGGCCGCACTCTTTTCCTGAAAGGTTACAATATTAATGAGCCCGCCAAGCCAAATCACAGTTCATGTGATCCACCGCCGACTTAGAGAAAAAACTCCCACATGTATATTTGTATTCTTGTATAACAAAATTCCATATTTCACAATCTCAATCTCGCATTAATCTAAATAGGATTCAGCCCTGTCCGATACAAAAAGCACAAAATCGGCAAAAAGGAAAGTCTAATTTCACGCCACGATTCACACATTAAACCAACAAAGAGTGAAAACAAATCAATTCATAGTCGAACGATAACGGGATAAAACCCAATTTCTACAAAACTGGCAAAGATGAAAACAGTATATAATCATAGAATTAAAAGTATTTCCATTAGAAAAGTAAACACTGACAAGTCCTTAAACAAATGATTGCTACAAAACTAACTAAAACCTGTACCGACATAAAAGTCGACCAGTCCACAACCAAAGTTACAGTAAATTCCCTGGTGGAAAGAGTCGTCTGACCAACCCTATTTAAAGAGATACATAACTTACGAAGCCCTACATGCTAAGCGAGCCCACTTTCGCCCCACTACGAAAGTTATAAGTATTCTCTGAAAGAGACCTGAAAAGGTCCAAGAAAAGATATTACAAAATAACTG
>QBTX01002534.1:0-18465 GCA_003063285.2 Arachis monticola
TGTGCTTAAGAGCTCAGGACACCTCTAACTGGGGAAATTAGCAAAGCTGAGTCACAAAAATCGTTGAAAGGGTTCCTTCACGCAGTCATTGTGTCGGTTGGGCGATTTATGAGTTCGGTGGTAATACGTGTAAAACAAAGTGCTGTGGGGTAGGTCACCAGCTCAGAAAGACATCATAGAGTAGCTGTGAATTCAAGATCAACCTAGCTTAACTTCATACTAGGAGAATTCAATAACAATATCCGAAATTCTAAGTTCCTAGAGAAGCCAATCATTCTAATCTTCAAAGGAAGGAGAAAGTGTTGAGAGATCGCCCGAACAAGCTGTTCAGAGAAGCAAAAAAGCCTACAATTCCTTCCTGCTCATCTAATTAGAATAATATTCGATTGATATTTTGAATTACATTAATTCTCTTCTTTTGTCCTTAATTTGATTTCAGTTGTGGGACAAGCCAACAATTTAAGTTTGGTGTTCTGCATGAGCGGAATTAATTTATACGCTTAGTTTGGCATTGTTTTATGTAGTTATTGTGGTAAGTTCCAAGGCTACTGTTAGGGATGTTTTTATTAGTTTTAGTTTAATTTTTTTTTTTTTTTTTTTTTTTTTGTGTTTGTGTGTTTTTTCTGATTTCAGATAATTTCTCTGGGTGGGAAATTGAGGACCTGAAGCCAAACTTCTGATAAGGAGGCTGACATAGGACTGCTAATGCTGTTGGAATCTGACCTCCCTGGGGCACTCGAAATGAATTTTTCTGGAGCTACAGAGTTTCAAATGAGGCGGTTCCAAATGAGGCGGTTTTTATTGCGTTGGAAAGTGGATATCTTGGGCTTTCCATAATTATATAATAGTCCATACTTATTCGGGAATTGACTAGCGTCTATCCCGTAAACTGGCGCTCAATTCCCCGTTCCATGTTTCTGCTGGACGTTCAGAACTGCCAAAACACGTCTACGACCCCGGGTTGAACGCCCCAAAAACACGTTCAATTTGCGCGTTCACCTGCAGAGAAAGCTCAGCTGTCGTGTGGGAGTTAGATCAAGCTCAGCCCCAATACACATACACCAAGTGGGCCCTAGAGTGGAGATGTTATGCACTTCAATTACAGCTTCTCTTGTAAACCCTAGTAGCTACACGAAGTTCATAGTATTTAAATAGATCGATTTACTTTAGTGTATTAGACACTTGGGGACATCTCTTGGACGTGATTTAGTTTCAGATCATTGGGGGCTTGGCCTCGGCATGCGGTGAACCTCATTCAGCTTATGATTCTTTAACAGTAGGTGTGGTTAGTTGCTACACACCTGAATAAGGGTGCGTGAGCTTCTTGCTGTACCGTCAAAGTTTTCGATGTAATTATGGGACTATTATTTATCTATCCAATGTCGACTATTCCTATTCTTAGGTATTCTGTGTAGCTTTATCATTGCTATGAATGGGATGCAGTCCGTGACATCCATCATCATTCTAACCTGATGAACACGCACGTGACTGACAACACTTCCGTTCTACCTTAGGGGCCCAGTCCGGGGGCGTATATTCCATCTCGATTACACTTGAATCAGAAATCGTCGTGGGGTATAAGCTAGAATTGATAGGCCCGGCATTCGATGAGCACTGAAAATAATTCTCTCAACCGTTGTCTGCTGGTTTCATTCCGCAGTAGGACTTCTGGGCTTGAAATGACTGGCTGACCGAAGCTTAAACTCAGCGTTCTGGGGGAATGCCCGCGTTCGATGAAAAACACCACAAGAATCCAAGGGCATTCCTATGTCCAACTATGATCGAAGATTGAATCCGACAGTGGAGATTAGCCGAGAGATGCCGTGCGACAGAGATCTTGGACACCTTTTTCACTGAGAGTATGGGCGGTAGCCATTGACAAATGGAGGATGCCCTTACATACAGCTTGCCATTGGAAAGGAGTGATAGAAGAAAGGAGGAGGAGTCAGGAAAGCAGAGATTCAGATAGGAGCACATCATCTCTATACACCTATCTGAAATTCCACCATTGAATCTATGTGAATAACTTTTATCTTTTCTTTATGTTTATATAAAATAAAAAAAAAAAAAAAAAAAAAATACATTTATTTTAAAAATCCCGCCGCTACTGACATGAAGTTTACAATATACATAGCTGCTTACATACCAACAATTCTGTGGATCGACCCTTTCTCCGTAAGGTTTATACCTTTTGGATCGAATCCAGACACTTGCTGGTTAGTCTTGTAATGTAGTTGTGTCCACACATAGTAAAGAGCTATTATAATTATTCCATACAAAACAAAATAAAGGAATATCATAACAACTTTGCTGATCAACAATGTCGTTCCACCAAGTGTCACAAATAAAATACCCTAGAAGCATTACCCCCATTCTGCACGGCCTCCGCTTTCCATTTGAAAATGGCTTGCTATGCAAACCACCACCTTCCTTTCTCTGAATATGCATAAAAGAATGGTTAATTAATGAGAATACTGCAGTGAAAATGTTCATATTGCAGAAGAAAATATGGACAAGGCCTGGTATCAATAACTTCCTACCTGTTTACTATTTCCCAATATAATGCAAATTTTCTATATTACCCCTGTAATCACAAAAATTTTAGCTTCTTCAAAACCATCAAGTAAAAAAGAAATGACGGAATAAATTTAAGATTTACCCAATTGACAATAACCATGATGCCATATCAGGAGCCTGCTTCTGAAACTGTTCTCTACGGTTCTTTAGGTTTTTCAAGTTATCTGGTCCTGCATATTATTAGTGACCAAAATGTCAGATAATGGAGTAGGAGAAAGTGGAAAAAATTAAAAAGACAAAAATGTGAAAGAAAAACTAAAATTGAAGTGCGTAATACCGAATTGGTGGATAATGTTAGGGAGTATATCTTGCAACTCTGTAAAAGGAAGGATTACATGTCAACTAAGAAAATCAGTTAAAAAATAAGCTAAAAAAAAAAAAAAAAAAAAAAAAAAAAAAAAAAAAAAAAAAATAAAATACATATAACAGAAATGTTTTTTTTTGTCCAATGATACACAGAACATATGAGCAACACGGGTATGCGTATCAATTTCATTGTCTTTTGATGCCATATTAAAGATTAACTTATAACATGCGCAAGGAGCAACAAGTTAACTAACCATAAAAAAGAAGAAAAAAAAAATATAAAATATTTGAAAAATACTTATTAATTTAATACAAAGCTCATTTTTTTACTATAGGCAGTATTGGTGCAATTGGAGAAACGATGAGAGTTGCTTACTCTTTGTTTGTGGAGCACCGTCAACAACCCAAGTATTGGTAGCAATGGATGCTTGAACAGGAGGAGTGGGGAGGGGGAAAAATCCAACTAGTCAATAAAACTTAAACACAAAATTTTGAGACCATATGACGTTACCAAATACAAGGATTTCTACACAATATTTGAAATGAATGTTACATTTGGAGTTTAGAAACTGAGTATAACAACTTCATCTTTTTAATCCCCTGAACTAGGATATTAGCACGTGAGCCGCCATCATATCTTCACATCAATTGTTTTTATTCAATTCTTCCAAACTCCAGGATATATGGATTTATAGAACGCTCTCTCCTTGCACCCAACATATATCACCATTCAGGACGATATCTAAAAAAAAAGTAAAAAAAAAATTTATGAAGTTAAAAAAATCCTACTTAAAATTAGGTCAGGGTTCAATCCACAATATAATAGTTACCATTGCTACGCCTTTACTGCCGTAATCTACCAATGAGGTAGCATGTAATGACGATCACAACTGGGCCATTTCCTTTTCTCCTTGTTTAAAAAGGAGAACACACAGCAAAAGGGCGTGTGTTTCCAACGGTAAGTAAGTGTAGCACTTCCATAACACGTGTCTTAGCATATCAAGGAGGAAAGAAAACACGAAATTAGGTGAAAGGAATAAAGAGTAAGCTATGAAATAGAGAGATTGCAGATTTAATCAAAATAGTTTCACTTACTACTGCCGGTTTCTTTCCTGAGTTATTGAGAACAGGAGATCATCACTATCTAGGTTCCAAATATATATTTTCTATTATATCTTTAAAAAAAAAAAAAAAAAAAAAAAAAAAAAAATTGAAAAAATCCCTCCAAATCATTGACTACAGCTACTAACATACTCCTCAGCATAAGTTAATGCTCCTTTATAAACTTTAGTTGTGATTTACGGTGGAACACTAGAGGACTTATTTATTATTTCAACCAATTCAACTAAATTAAATCATTAAGTACCGTAACAATCTGGATTTGTTAATTTGTCCGACCACTTTCACTACCCATCCGAGCAATCTCCTGAACTCTATAACAAGCATACAGCACCCAGAGATGACGGCCGGAGGAAACGAGAAGCAACTCGAGGGACGAGGCTGAGGGCAAACAAAGCGGATGTTTCGAATGGCCACTAGCGAGGAAAGATTGAAAGCAGTGGCAGAGTAGGCCAGAACAGCAAGGCTATGAAGCCTGAGAAGCAGAAGATGAATACGGGAAGCAGGGCGCAGTAGAGGCAAAGCACGACAGTGTAGTAGAAGAGCGAACACCGCGAACGAACGCAGTGATAGCACGACGGCGAGGCAGGCGCAGACAGCAGTGATCTAACAGCACGGCATGCAAGCAGAAAGTAAACATGGCGCGAGCAGAAAATCAAACACGGGGGAGCAAGCAGAACACGACGCAAGCAGAAGAACACAGCAGACGCAGAGCCACAAACACGACGCCAGCAAACACACAGGCACAAAGCGGAAGAACACGGACCGTGGGGATTGCGCATATAAACTACGTTGCCGAGCAAGATAAGAACACGGATGCGAACAAGCTGAACTATGGAGCGACTGCTGGCAGCAGTGAGAGGAGCACAACGATAGGAGGGAAAAAGCAAGAGAGAGAAAATTGAGACGTAGATGCTGTGCAAAGATCAACCTTCGTGAAAGTGTAGGCCGGGATACCCTTGAGATTGGAGTTAGGTTAATGGGAGTGTTTTAAGTTTGATTTAATTCTTAGTGAATAGTGTTTTGTCATATATGTTTATATTAGTGGTCATTTCTATATGCTAAAGGGATATAGCTCCACGAGATTTGGTCGAATGAATAGAATTCTGTTATGTGCTTACAGATTTTAATCGATTCTTGTGGCGCTACTACAGGTAAGGCATATGTAAAAGTTTAGCAACAATATTTCCTTAGTACGAAGCTGTCCTGTGTGCCAACACGTGGTTTTGTGGCAGCAAGGCTTGACAACGTTAGACGCTTGGCACAGAGAAATTATGGAAGTTGGGCTAGTTGGACTAGCCTTAGTAACAACTGGTTGTTAATTGGCAAGTGACAAGACTACGAGGGCCACGGATTTGTTATTCCCACATTTATGTGGGAGTAAGATTAATGTGATTAACCAACACTAAAGATTAGTTTTAAAAAGGTAGACCCGTTTTGTTGTTTTTTGGGAAAAACAAATAATCTTATAGCACATTATGCGCTCATTTATTTTTTTACTGTTTTACACTATTTCGTTTATTTGTTCTATATCAAAATTTCAATGCACGAGAATGAATCAAAATTACCCTGCTGTAAGGTTTATCGGATTCAATTCTTTAGCCCTTCTCCAGATCAGGATAATCCTTGTTTAGCACTTCTCGCTCCCCTCGCTTTCCATCCTCCTTTATATAATGATGCGCAGCTTTTGTTTCTTCTTTCACTTCAAGTTCCTCACTGCTATTCCGGTCTTGGTCCATCTCTCGCACCTCTGCCCCTTGCGAACTAGCTTTTTTAAGGTACAGTTGCCCACTTCACTGAGGTACGTTTAACATATCTGGAGTCGTATAATTTACCTACTCCTCGTTACTCTTTTCAGTAGACAACCGAGTCCTATCCACACTTTTTAATGTTGATTGTGCTTTTTTCTTAATCTGCATTGCAAATAATTTGATATTATATGTGCATCATTTAGGTTCTGAGTATATTTATAGCTAGAGCTTTCAAAAAGGTAATTAAAAAAGAACGATATAATAGTACAAATCATCCCGTAAAGATGATACATCGATACTTCCATTATACTACGTCCATCGAATGAGACTAAAATTAATCAAATCTAATGTTCCTTCTTTTACCCCAAAGATATGACCTATTAGTCACGTCTAACGTTCCCTCCGTCATTCTCATTTTCCCGACCGTAGCTGTAGTTGGCAATTAAGTCAACTCGACGTGCGCTGTAATCTGCCAACATGGGCAGACCAGACCAAACGACGCACGTATTATTTAGAGTAGAAGGCTCTCGCCTGAACCTGAAAATAGTCTCGTTCTCTTCTTTCTTTTCCATTTTTTTTTTTTTATAATAGAAGTTTGTTATTATAAATCTCATCATTTCAATTCCCATAGTCCTTGCAATTACATTTCAAGTGTCAGATTCTTATTCACCTTCCCCCCATAATATTAAGCTCCTTCTTACCAACCAACAATTTCTAGTTCCCACAACCTCCTCCACTTATAGACTATTGTGTACCGAGCCAGAGACCTTCAACGTCATCGCCGCCTATCTTCGCACACTTTCTTCGACGGGCAAGCTATCTCTGGGCAGCATTGTCTCGGTGGGACGATCGATCCCACAATAGTATCAGCATCGAAGGTTCCCTTGGCTGCGGCTGGCCATGGGTCGTTGACGCAATCTACTCGGCTTGGTGCTCGTCAATCGTCATCGGAAGAAAATCGCGGCCGTTGACGGAACGTTACGGCGACAGCGGCTGCTAATTTGTGGAGAATGGTTGGTTGGATTGGAGTTGTCGGGAGAAGAGCACAGATCTTCGCAGGCACTGGGGGGTTAGGATTTGGGGACTGATGCGAAAAGATTTAGTCAACCCGTGTTTCTTTGTGTTGGAGTCCAATCATAGAATCAGTTTCCATTGGGCACCAGAGATTAGATTTTTTGTTGATTATTTTATATTGTGAAATGAACCTATTTGCTGAAATCTCAGGGATAGGAAATTGTGTCAGTCAGGGTGACTTGACACCTCCACTGTCTTTCGGTCGAATTGCAAAAACTGATTTGCTTAGAAAGATTTCAATTTAGTTTTTTTTTTTTATTTTATATGTATAATTAATTTTGTAAATCTCATTGAAAAGCTTAGAGAAAAATGAGCACAGTTGTGGTCCTAGGGCTAGATTACAATTAGCCTTTGATAGCACTTACTGGTTTTTGCTCACTCAGATAAAGAAACTACTTGCTTAGCTTCATCCTAGTCCATTTTTCAGTAATTACTGTTTACAATTAATGTGTGCCATGGGCGTTAACTGTCCAACTTTCCGTCAAGAAAGCAAAGATCCTCTGAAATGGCTAATGCTGCTATTGATATTGAATTTTCAGGAGAAGAACCATCGGAATCGTTGTTTATAAAGGAATGGAAGAGGAGGGGTAGCATGACTCCTAACATCATTGCCTTGGAGAGATTACAAGCAGGTCTCTGAGCAGACGCTGAAGTTGACGAAAGACGTTGGTTTGTGATGACATGAACAAGATAGAGGTCTCCCGAGGAGAAATGTTTAACGTCTGTCTCAACCGCAGCTGTAGAGAAGTCTGAAAATTCCTTACATAAACGTCGCATTCTTTTAGCTCTTTTACTTTGGTACATCTTTTCCTTTCCACTGTCTTACATGACTCTTTTTTTAGCTATTTGCATGTTCATTAGTGCATATATTATCTTGGCCATATATTTTGTCTTTCAGACCATTTGACTGCGTTAGTATATGACATTGATTGTCTTACACTACTAGTAAATTTTGTAATATGAATGCTGATGCATAATAATCTTTTTAGAGGAGATTAAAGAGATTTGATGGTTAGTGTTAGAGCTATGTTGCAGTATTTGGACCAAACTTTGTTCCTGATGCAAAGCAACGCAATTGTCACTGTCACCTCCCCAGTATGTGGATCCTTATGCACTCTTAGAAGATGCAAGCAAGATTTCTTTGTCTAATAAATATCACCCTGGAAGCCTCTTTTACTTCTGGGTATTTGTGATTCATCTTACTGACTCCCAGTTTTTTTTTTCAGTTAAAAAAAAAAAAAAAAAAAAATTAATGAAATAATTATTTTGATATGTAAATTCTTGAAAAGTTAAATGAGTGTAAGCTCATCAGGCTAAGGACATGATGCTGAAATAAGTTCTTTCTTGTAGTAGCCTTGAAATGTCCAATCCTTGACAAACACATGATAGGGTGTGGCTAATTTTCTAGGGATTTACTATGGATTCTTAAGCAGGAAATTTTCTTTACTCAAGCATGATTTTACTGGTGACCAATCCTATGTAATAGTTACCTTATAAGAGGATTCCTTATAAGGACTTACGATGTTTACTATTGGTTTAAAATTAAGGGTGATGAAAGATGATTTAGGCGTCTGAAGACTCAATTAGGGACTATTTTGATGTGATAGAAAATTGTTTTTACATGTCAAGTACATGCTGAGGAAAGACACCACGTGTCGACTGAACCTGCCAAGGTGTGGGGTTGCATGTGTCATCTGATCATGCCACGTTGGCGTGGAGCACGTCATCATGTTTCAGTGGCATTACGATGAGCACGTCTATCGTATATCCAACGAGCAGAGGGGATACTGGAGCCAAGTCGGTGTAATCTTTCCGTGGGACAATTTTGATTATTTATTTTTTAAAAATTATCAAACTAAACCTTAGTTTATACTATAAATTTCTCTGTTCATTTGGGTCTATTAAACTCAACAAAAAAAAAAAAGGTTAAATTTAAATTAAAATTATAGAAAAGAAATCCACCTCAATTTCAAGAAGAGAAGATTCCTTAATAACAATTGAGTCTTTACAAGATGTCATTTTCATGCAGAGTATTGCACATTATGCAAAAGGATACTCAGAAAGATCTTGCAATATTTTCCGATACCGGCCTAAGCAAGTGGTGACTAGTTAATTCAAGGTTCTATGCCATTCCTTTTTGGTGTTAACTTGGTTTTGCATATAATGCGGATACATCTACTTGTTTTTGATAGAATAGTGTACCATTTCATCTTTTTTGGAGTCTGTTAGATTTTTTTAAGATTTTAAAATAAATTTTCTAGATTATCATTTGTCATGGTTCGTTTATTATTGGTTTTTGTTGCTCTCTGTAGAAGCTGAATTCTCTTGTTCTATGATTTTAATTCTATATAATTAAAAAAAAAAAGATTGGATTTTTAAGCAGACAATGATGACATCAGTATATGGTGTCATGGATTGTACATTGGAGAGATGCGCCAAAGCAGATAAAAGAGCGAGAGTTGAAAGACAAGATAATTTCGGGTTATAGATGATGACGAACTCTTTGGCACTTCTTGTTATGCTGCAGGAGGTCGAGAGGTGTGGAATTAACTAACTCGCCTCGCTATTTATGTATATTATTGTCCTATGTAGCATAAATGTATGTGCTTGTTTAAGTTACATTTTATCCTTCTCAGGTCACCCCTTAGACTGGCCTTTGGAGAGAGATGTTTCAAGGTGCATTTGGCCCAACATTCTCATTACCTGCCGAACATGGTTCTTTGTTGATATGCAAAAGTTCGTTACAAGTACTTCCTATTCTACCCTACATGTGTGGATGCACAATATTCTGATTGCTTGACTGCTGGTTCGTCCTTTTGTCTGTCGTTCATTGTCATTTAAGCTAACAGAATTGAGTCTATGGAGCCAAGTATGACCTTGAATGGAAGGGTAATGCATCTGAAAACTCGCCAGTCACTGGCCAGCTCTCTGATAGGACTTCCTGTTGTTCACCACTGTACCGGAAACGATAGAAAGGCATATTGTAAGTATAGTTAGATTTCATTGAAATTACTTCCAACTCTCAAATGATATGTTTGGATGGATTGAGGAAATATCATTTTTCTTTTCAAATTTTAAAACAGTACTTCAAAATACTTGTATTACCTTTAACCTCAATTCGTCATCACCTTACCAAAGATTCCTTCATGCAGAATATATCGCATCAAATTCTGTAAGTTTATAGCCTTTTATTAGGGTTATTAATTCGATTATTATGTGATGGGTTACAGGTCAAAACTTCACTTAAGATCGTTGACCAATCGCAACGAGAAACAGGGATAGGTAAGTAACATCATGTATGGTAATTTGTTTGCTATACATTACTTCGGTAGCATTTAGATTTTCATCTGTCTGAACTAATTTATTGCTTTTGCCCACGGCGGCGGGCATCCTTAATGTGAGTTATAATTGGCCGATAGAGTTAATGATGATGAAAAGTGTAACACCAAGGTTCAAAAATGGATTAGAGGTAAGAGCTAAATAACAGACATGTGAATTACTATTCAATTTTCTCTTGTTCGCGGAAATGACGTAGCTAGAATAACAGCGTTTTGAGATTGAAATTATTTACAATAATATGAAATTGTTTTGTTCTATAAATGTTCTAGGTCATGGCAAAGAGGCAAAGGACAGCATTTCCCCCAAATTTTGTTCACTCACTTGATGGTACTCATATGATGATGGCTGCGGTGGCCTGCAAAAAAAGGAAGCGATTGAATTTTGAGTTTTTGCTAGTTAGGATTCCCTTCTCATTGCACGATTTGATTGTATAATGAATTAAAAATGCTCTACAAGGAGTGAGTTTACACGTTTCATTACATTAGGGGTTGCGAGACTCATATTGGACGCCTGCGCTGTTGATGCTCTAGATAAGAATGAACAGAGCTTATAACTCAGGAGAGAAGTTGATTGAACCCCTATGGAACCCCGAGTACTGGAAACTGTATGGGTTAGATGTAACGTCATTCATACATTTGAGGTGATCTGCTATTATTTATCTCTGCGTGATCTTTCGGATAAATAGTTTGAGTGGGAAAATTGATGTTACGTGTATCTTTAGTTGTCGGTTGGTTTATGTCAATACTTCTATTTGTGTCAGTGTAATTAAATAGTGGATACTTCTTTTTGGTATTGTGTGCCTTGTTTTCTTGCACCTGAAATCCTGGATATGAATGTCTCAAAAAAAACACTGATGGGAAAAATCATTCTATGTTTTTAGTAGATGGGGAGGAAACTATATGGACTGGGATGCAAATGTTATATTAATGGGCTTAATTTATTTTTATTTTATATTTTGCTCATATTAGAATAGCCTCTTTGTAATTCTAGGTTACTGCATAGAATCTGATTAACCTGTTCTTTATTTTTTTGTGTAGCAGTTAAAGGGAGGATGTCCAGCCGTCGGGATCTTTCATACACATGTGATGTTCCACCCCATTATCTGGAACGGGACGACTGTCGACTAAGGACTAGTTTGTGAAAGTTCTTCCAGTCATTTCTAATCTTGATCTTTCTACAGCCCTCTGTAGGGCATGGACTCTTTCTTTAGGGAGTCTTATTAGACTGGCATCGTTTTGGTTATTTCACAATTGTGCGATAATAGCGACAACGTTTCTCCGCATGCGTCTATCAAAGTCCATTGACCACTCTGTGATACAGGTCTGTTCCTTTGAGTGGCATTTTTTAACCATGAGTGCTTAGAGAAAAAAATAGCAAGTGAATTAAAGCTTGGCATTGCTAGTTAGTGAGTGTAGTTGTTCTTATTTCACCAGAATTATGGAAGCAGACTGCGCACTCGCAAAGTTCAGCTCACAAGTCTCCATGAAAACTATCCCAGGGATAGTTGCAAGACCATCTTTGATATCAAGAGAATAGAGAATGTGTACGCTTAATAAGAGTTCCTATATACCTGAGAACATGTGTATTTTCTACAAGCTTTCTTTTTTGTAAAAAATAACGTAAAATATATTTAAAGATACTTATTTGTTTATTATTTTATAACTGTTTAAGATTATTTATTGCAGACGAATTATAGCCCAAAATAGAAAGATTATGAAGCCCTTTTTAGCTCATAATTTTTAGAGACCAGATGAACCGGGCTACTCCATCTTGTTTCCTTCCCTTATGAACATCTTCTGTGCATTATGGAAAAACACATGAAGATTTTCAATAAGCATCCTATGTTTGCAAACCACCCTTGTAACATGATGTAGAATATCGTTGATCATGTCATCTTTCCACTCGGTATAACAATAGAGTCCTCCATTAATCTCTATCAATTTCCCCATCACACAACATACACAATCAAGTAACACTTTACGGGTCGACAGCAGCTAACAAAATTGTTTCAATATGATTCCATCTTTTGTACTAATTTAAAAAAAGTGAAAGAAAAAAATGAGAAAGTCACTTGTATAGGATTCTGATATCCCTGATGTGAGTGGTCAGTGCATCAACGTAATGTAAAGCGCGCACACAGACGTGACCAATCGTGTCTGCCTAAAATACACTACTGATTGTAACCTTTGAACACCAATTCCCGGGAGTCACCTCATCGTCGTTCCCTATTCCACTTCTAGTTTTCATTAAAGGGTGCAGAGTCACTGCAGTTGTCCAACCACGCTGCAGGCTTCAAATGAATAACTTACACAAGGTGTCTTTACGAATCCGATTCCGGTCGATATCCATTGATTTCTTGGATCAAGCACGATTATGCGATAACTGGATGTGCCTCAATGCCGCCAATTATTGTCATTCACAAGAAGTATCGTCACATCACCTATTAGATCTGAACACACGCATTACAGGGAAATAAGGCCAAATGACATTCTAGAAAAAACAATGACAACTATCCATCACTATCATTTAAGGACATTGAAAATACCAATTATCGCCTTATTATATCCCTCCTTTTTAGGCCTTGGAAATATCTTTGTTTATTTGAGGTGGAAGACCCTGTGTCGTTATATACTGATCCGTATCTAAAATGATGGTTCTCAGAAGGCCCAAGCATCTCATTTTAGTTTCCCTCTTCTCCTTCTATCTTGGTGGTCTTCCACATCATCAGTTGCATACAACCCCCTTTTGTGCTTTATAATAAAGCCACAGGCATCCTCAAGCTTTTATTTTTTCACCACAGCAGAGCAAAAGTCGGATTGCGCTGCAGTGACAGTTCCTTATATTTGCAACCCGTCCAATCATCAACTTGTCTTTCTTCCTTAATCCAGAACAGGCAGAAGCAGCAGCAGACTCAATATTAGATTCTCTAGTCTTTGCATCATCACCTGAACCCAAAATTTTGTTCCTGTCCTTGTAGTCAACGAACTGGATGGACTCGTCCGTATCATGCAAAGGGGCTATTGGTTGTTGGTTATCATCTGTAACCCTGTCCTCTACAGCCCCAAGCCACTGCGGCTTTGGAACCGTGTATACAACATTCTCACCCTCCACTTTGTCACTTCTAGGTTCTGACTTGTCCAAATCCATAGTTGCATCTCCAGGTTTCCCTTCTTGTATGGAGTTATCTGCCTTTGCACAAGTGTCACTGGTTTTCTGGGTTTCCACAAGTGGTTTCTTCTTATCGACGACCTTAGTACAAGATTGCACTGATTTTCTGGTTTTTGCTGTGGGCTTTCTTTTTTAAGTATAAATTTTTTTAATTGTTCTTGTTATTTGTTATGAGGTATGTTTTGAGGTTTTTGATTTTTCAACTACTCTTTCTTTGATTGCTTCGCTTGTTGGAAATTGTCAACCTCTCTTCTTAAGAGTTAAGCAAGAGTCCTGTTTCCAATCTGCGGACTAAGAGTGACAATTTCCTTCTCAAGGCTGCAGCACTTTTGTCTGTTGAAGCATGACAAGCAACAACGAAAATCAGCAGGATAGCTTAACGTTGCTTAAATGAAATAGTGCCAATGTAAGACTGTGAATTGCACATAAAGTAGAAGGTTCGATAGGACGAGAAACTCATTTTCTCGAAGTATTACTTACCAACACATCAAATGCACACCAATTGCTTACAGCTGAATATGTGCCAATTATAGCAAAGCAACCAGAAAAAAGCCAAACAGCCATATACTCCTTACCCAATTGGGATGGAAAGATCAGACATGTAGCATCAAGGGAACCGACACTTCATCTTGTTTGCTAGACTCTTGCCTAGACTCCTTATTCTTTTCAATTTATAACCAACTAAAGAAAAATCATCAATCTAACTTATTCACACCATAATTTGAGAATTTAATTTTTTTTATCCAGAAAGAGTAGATGACAAGGTCATTCTAGCACCTTAGTTTCACTAGCCTGTGTTCTTTGTTTTTATTAGGATTCTTGCACTTTCTTGCATTGCAAGTAAGTAATTTGGAACAGAAATGCATAACTTCTTTAAAACAAACAACCAAAATAAACCAATACTAAAATTAAAAACAAAAAAAAAATTAATTGATTTTTAATATATTTTTTTTTTTTTTTTTTTTTTTTTTTTTTTTTTTTATTTCATGTTTTGATTTCCTTCATCTCGGTGGTGAAGGAAAGAAGAAAGTAGGAGTTAAGCGTGGCCTAAGAAGTGTGGCTCAAGGAGAAAAGCTGTAGGCAAAGAAAAGGGGGTGTCGGCGCATGAAACTTGTAAGCTCACTCCACGCGTACCATGATGGTCCACTAATCGTGAGCGCTATACTCACTCTCATGGGACCAAGGCACAATGCTCTGCTCACTTTGTGAGCTGGGCACAACATGAGGCCAAGAAACAAGAAAAAACGAAGACAACTCGCTCACCAGTGTCGAAGGCATTGTCGTCGTCTGCCGCGCAATAATTCTAAGCAAATAAGTTGCAAGTGCATGCCCCCTGACAAGCACTTTGACCCCTTATGACCATAGAGCCAGTGCGGATGACGGGAGGCTTCTGCTTACCTCACAATGGAAGAAATAGAAGCAATTACAATGGCCAAACATAAACATCCCCACGCCGGTGCCTGCCACGAAGCGTTCGAACCCCACACATTGAGGAAGCAAGGAGCAAGGCATCACAAGAAATCCAAGGAAAAGTCTTTCAGCGCCTCGCAGATGCGTTCCCAATGAGTTTCGAAGCCAAGCGAGCCCTTCCCTTGCGGGAAGAGCCAGCACCATGCTCCAGGGTCTCACTAGGTTGAGACAGAGCTCATTATACTTTTTAGGATGCATAGCCGCCAGCAGCATTCTCGGCCAACGGGCCAGGGGAGTGGATGAGCGCGCACACAGAATTGGCACCAAGGCAGCATTATGCTAGCTCCAACTTTCTGGAGCACTTACCTTGATGACTTGGCAAACCAAGGTTACAAGGCAAATACCACACAAGCTCAATGGTCAGCAATCAACTTGTTTGAGCTGCATCTCCTGGAGCACATGTGCTCAAACGTTTGGGCTGGAAAATATTAATCTAAATAATCCAACTTAATTCATTTCTTGACCAAATCAAAAGCCCATCAAATCCCCAAATTCCAAGAATAGAAAGTGTATAAATAGGAGCTAGTTTGAATGTAATTAAAACTAAGCTAAAACAACAATATCGTATAAACAAAAAAAAAAAAACTATTTTGAACTTTTCCTTTTTTACTTGCGATTTTAATTTGTGACTATTGGATTTCTTCAGAGAATGGGGGGGAGAATTTGTCTCATCTATTTCATTTCCTGCTCGGTTCGTTGCTTGTCACTCGTCTACTTTGTGCTTGCCTTTGCTTGTCTTGGGATGAAGAATTGAAGATCTTTCATGTTTCTAATCTCACCTTGAGAATTCTCTCTTTAAACTTTTAGCATAATTATTTTACTTTCTGTTTTTTTTTTTTGGTTTTGTGTTTTGGGTTAGGTATGATTTTTGTTTCCTGTATTTCTTTAGTAATTGTTCTTGTTGGATCAAGGAAGGCATTTAGATCTAGACTCGGTTATATAGTCTCTTCCCTCCTGGATAACTTCAACCACTTCAATTTGCTGCAATAAGCACTGATTCTCTGTTGCTAAAATGGTCTCCAGGCATTCCTCTTTGTTTGAGACCCACTCAATTCAATTCATCTTCCGCTTTTCTATTTGTTGCAATTTACCTTTGCTTGTTTAATTTCTTGAATCCCAAGTCCCAATCCCTATTTTGGATTCAAGCAATTTACATTTTTTTTTTTTTTTTTTTTTTTTTTTTTTCTTTTTCATTGTCTTAGTTATTTTGCACCTTTATTATTACTTGCATTTTAAGCTTCAGCACTTTCTCTTTAGCGTATTCACCTGACTCTTTAGAATATCTAGCGCCAATTCTTTTTCCTCTCCCTTTACATTTCAAGCATTTTTAATTTCTGTCAATTGCAAAAGCAACATCAACCCCTGATCTCGCTTGAGCTAAATCAACTGAACTAAACTAAATTGCCTCGATCCTTTCAATTACGCCTGTGCGATCGATCCTCACTCATGTGAGTTGATATATTACTTGGAGGACCCAGTACACTTGCCGCTGAGTTTTGTGTCGGATCAATTTCCGCACATCAGGTTGTTTGGGGCAGCGTATGACATCGACTGGAGCATCTGATCGGTCGGAATGGATTGTATCTTTGACAATGATAAGTGAAGTGTAGTATAGATCAAGACTTTTTCTTTTCTGTTTCTTTAATTTTGACTGACGGCCCACTAACTGCTTGACATCTTTTGCTTAAGCTAACCAAATTTCATTCTAGCAATAGACTGAAGAAGTACTGGTGGTGTTTCTTTTATTTTTTTGTGTTTCATTGTGGTTTGCTTGTTATTTAGATACAGAGTACCATACCCACCTTTCATCTTGGCGGAGAACGAACGAACTCTTCCAGGGAGAATGAGGAGAGCTGAAGAGGAAGAAAACATCGTTTGGGAGGAGAGGTGCAAGAAGAAGATTAAGGACATGGAGGGAACATTCACACCGTCCACCGAGGAGGAGCGGGCCGTTATAACAATCTCAATCCACCACAGAGGAGATTTTTGGCTTCCTATACCTTGGCAAATACCTAGGACATTGTGCAGCATCATCCTTAACTCACAGAATGTTTCATGCAAATAATTTTCGAACTATCTGCAAGTCCACAACCCTCTGATCACTGCTTAGTCCTCAACGGATTAAGATTGGCTCTTTATGGTGTGATGAGAGCCACTTGGAAGGACCCCAACCGACAGCTGTGTCAACCTTCTTTGAGGCCATATTGCTGCTCCTCCGGGCTCCAAAGACGCGGAGAATTCGGCCGTCTCGCCTCCTCGACCCAGCTACAGCTACTCTCTTTTCCATTTTCTCTCTCAGATCAGAGACAAAGCCACTCAATGGTTGGAATCCTTCCCAAGAGACAGCATCGACAATTGGGATGATCTGGTAACCAAGTTTCTTGCCAAATTTTACCCACCTCAAAGGGTCATTAGGTTGAAGACTGAGGTACAAACATTCACATAAATGGAGGCTGAACCCATTTATGAGGCATGGGAGAGATACAAGGCTCTGATCAGGAAGTGTCCCCCTCAAATGTTCACTGAATGGGATAAGTTGCAGAATTTTTATGAAGGCTTAACATTGAAATCCCAGGAAGCATTGGATCACTCAGCTGGAGGCTCTTTACAACTCATGAAAACTGCAGAGGAAGCCCAGAATCTCATTTATATGGTGGCCAACAACCAGTACTTCTTTGCTCACCAAAGGCAACGTCAACCATCATAAAGGAAAGGAGTGATGGAGTTGGAAGGAGTGGATTCAATCCTAGCTCAAAACAAAATGATGCAACAGCAAATTCAACAACAATTTGAGCAAATGGCCAAGAGGATTGGCAATATCCAAGTTGCAGCAGTCAACACAAGCCAACCATCAACTACTTGGGGCAAAATGAAGAAATTCAAGAGGAGCAACAGCAAGAGCAAGTCCAGTACATGCACAACCAAAATTCTGGATCAAATGAAGTCTATGGTGATACTTACAATCCCTCTTGGAAAAACCATCCCAACCTCAGATGGGGAGACAACCACAATCAAAGTCAGCAGACATGGCAAAGGAACTCAACCCAAAGCAATTGAAAAAACACAAACCACAACAACCAGCCGAATACTAACCAAAACACATACAGAAAACCACAAAACAATTACCCCAACTCTAACCATCATCCATCCAACAACCAAGTCTCTAACCAAAGTGCATACCTTCAACCCTCAACATCCCACAATCAACCAATCTCACAAGATTCCCAGAGGATCACTAATCTGGAGATGCTCATGGAAAAGTGGATAAAACAACAAGAGATGACAACAAGGAACCAGGAAGCCTCATTGAAGAACATGAAGAGGCAGATTGGGCAAATCTCCAAGCAGATTTCTATTGAGAAACCATCAAGCTCACTACCAAGTGACACCATTCCTAATCTAAAAGAGGAGTTCAAGGCAATACAGCTAAGGAGTGGAAAGATCCTGGTGAAAAATGAAGAAGCTACCAAGAAGCCAAAGGAAAGTGAAGAGAAACAAGCTGAAGAAGAGGCATCCAATGATGAAGATGCAACAGCAAGCAAGCAGCCTCAGAATCAGCTTCAAGAAAAAGAAGTTCAGAATCTGAACTGAACAAGTATAGAAGATGTCAAGCTAATGACAATAAAAGAGCGCTTGTTGGGAGGCAACCCAACCTGAGGTA
>QBTX01002535.1:0-18427 GCA_003063285.2 Arachis monticola
ACGACATGCATGGTCCTCGAATCACCTGAACATGATGCACAGTAACTTCAGATTGATTGCTAGTAGGAATGACAGAGCATTTAGAGTTAAAATGCAACACCTACACAATGTTCCGATTACCGACCGAGGATGCTTGGATCGAGTTCCAAGGTCTATCCAGTTGAATTGTCTTGCCTTTGGAGTCTATCCTCCATTGAGCTCCTTCCACACACATGTCCATAAGAACTACATGTCGATGTGCACAAATACTGTGATTAAAGTTGACCCGTCTATCTAATATGTAATGGACGCGTTCACATCACTTTCCTGTCCTATATTGGGCATCTCCGAGTGCAGAGCAAGGTGAAACGCAACGCGTGAATGATATTTCCAGGACATTACCAACTTTAGATGTGATCATATCGCCCGAACGATTGGGTGGAGATCAAGAATCTTGGATTACGGGGTTCAATACTTTAAATCTGGTCCCTGTGACCTGCATGTTGGCTCGTACGGAGAACATCTTGAACCATTCAAGATCCGACTTGTTGCAGGTCATGGCTGGGGTATGTTAACATCTTGTTCGCAGCCACTCTTCTTCGGAATTGTCATTGATCGGATTACTCACGGTACACATTTCTCTATATATGAGGGTCCGGTAGAAAAGCCGTGGACCTGTCAGCGATCCCAATATCTCTCCTTCTTGGCTCACACACACTCATGAAACGAATTGGGTCCTTTGATGGGCTTTTTGAGATGAATCTTTCCATCTCGAAATTGTACTTCGAGGTGGATACCAGCATTTTGATAGCATCTTCCCCATAACCTTTACTCACGCCTTTAGGTGCCATTGACTGAGTAAAGGGAAAAACAAAAGATGAATTGTGCTTCGTAACGATACAAACAGCTATGTAACTTTAAAAATTGCTCACGCTGTATGTAGGGTGGTCACCTCTCACGCGCGCTCTGCTCTTGCCCCTCGGAGCCAATCTATCTAGTATCACGCATAGAACAAGAAGAGAAAGAAGAAAGAAGAAAATAAATGGTAGATATACGGGAAGAGCAATGCTCACGTCTGTTTTTTCCGCTCCAATTCAACTACGGTGAAGAAGAAGGGGTTTGTGTTGTGAAAATTGAAGGTAGAATGGAAATGGGTATACATATCGCGGAGACAGAAGAAGGGGGTAGTGATATCGTTCGGGACTCCAGTAACACGGCCCCCTACCTTAAAAGTTACAAAAATCTCTTCACCATCCCCATTTACGGGGTAGGAATCGCGTTAGCGAAAAAATGATGTTTATGATAAAGTTTGCGGGAGGTAGGTGGCCATTTAGTTTAATGCGGAGTACGTAGCCCGATACAACCAGCTACGCTGCTATCTATTCGGAATCTTGCACCAGTAGCTCGATACTTGTGGGGTGACCGTAAATGGGACACGCACCTGGACTTCGAGAGTCTGAGTTCTGTGAGAGTGTTGAGGAAAGTCTGTGATCATTGAGGGGAATACACAAATCACAATTTGGTCTACGAAAATGAGGGTAATCCGCACGCAACGCGAATTATCATGGTAAGAAGTTGTGTGGTGTAAGGTAATAATCAAGCAACGTGCTTATGTTATGAATTTTTCGGCGCCGCTAGAACGCATTGATCGGCACGCGATCCTGTTGTGAAGGACCGACAGACCAGTAGGAGGAATGCATCTCCTACGTAGGGTAGAGGACTCACAGAATCGCTGGAAGGTGTCAAGAGCAACACAAGCGTCTCTCGAACCCCCTAACTCAGGCTTCTATGTGAGTCATAAATGAGGCACCGATGTTGAGCAACAAGGACTCATTTCCTGATGCTACTTAATGTGGTAACTACGCACCTATTGGTGCGCTCAGTGGTCGAGTTACTGGGCGTACTTCTTATAACCGGCCACGACTGATTTGTCGTAAAATGCTCTATAGAAGTCTTCTGGCCGTTGAATCGCCCGGTTTCATGCTTGTGACGTACATTTGACAACAAATCAAACACAAGCCGGGATCGTTCCGCGTCACGCTTTTCGTTGCTAGACTTCTAGGGAGCCCGCTACAATGCGTGGGACGTATCAGCATTTCTCGCCTACCGCACACAGATGTTGCAACATGTATTTTGCGGCTCTGGGCGTTCGAGACAGCAAAGCGCGGTGCGGAGACAAGTCGAATGTGGCAAGATCACACTCTGCCTCTATCCTGGCGGCGTCTCCAGTGAGTATGAACGATCCGGCTAGGCAAGAGATAGATGCATCTCAACTAGGGCGTCGTGAATCGCCGACTAGGGAGGAGCACACAAGATGTACCAATGCGTCTGTGCGTTAGGGCCTTCCAGGGGGAAGAGTGAGCATGTCGTTTAGGCAGAATTTAGTTTTTTTCTCGCTGTTTATTTGCTTCTGTTATTATTAAATTTTCTAATAGAATGTGAGTATATGTACTATTCATAGGAACTGTCCTCAAAGGAACTAGATCAAATCATTTAGTGAGGTCGTTATCCCAGTATACTAGACAGACAACAAATACCAAACATAAAATAACTGAATCATTTAAGATATAAATAAAATTGGGTTGCTCCCAACAAAGCGCTTCTTTAATTGCAATTAGCTTGACATGTTATTCCGAATGGCTTCTCAGTAGGAGGGGCACTAAGAGGTGTCAGCTCAGTAGCCAAACTGTGTTTGTTTACTGATACCCAACACGCTAATGCTCTTAAATGTTTCTGGATCGCTACTGGGATATTCTGTTTAACCACTCGTTAAACACTTAAGAGGTTTGGGTCCTGATGATGCGCCTAATCTTCTATAGATCAACGCTTATAACAATTTACCAGGTAGGATTTGAGTGACTTGTGGGTGGCTCTATTCTTATGTATGATCCTCGATGCTGATGAGAAGTTTCTAGTTCAGTTGAACTTTGTGAACTTTAGCTTTAAATGTGTTCTACTGACACTGGGATAGCGGATGCTCATGTGCTTGAGATAACAGCACAGGTATGCCACGACAATACATACCATGATGCTCACATGAAACCAAAACAAATAGTTTATGCACTCTTCATTAATGTCTCTATACAAGACACAATGAATAAAGTCCACGATGCTACGTTGCTTGTCGATTATCGCTATGACTAGCTTGAGCTAGTATGAGAGTATAGGTTATTGAACTTGTGGGACAATATCATACTGGATGTGTTTATCTGCAATTGCATACCTCATTGCCTGTCGCGTAAATGCCACGTTGCACTAATGGATCGTATTTGAAGTGTTACGTGTCAGTGTGATGTAATAGTTGAACAACTGTCAATGCCTTTTGGATGTACTGCCAAGAATACCTGATGACGAGGAGACATGTTATTTGATAATCGAAACATAGCTCAGAAAGTCGATGTCTCGAGGAATGAGCGCATTGAGAAAACTTGCCAGATCAAGTGATAATATGAACGAAAAGCCATATGGCAAGGAAAAGAGTAATGAGAAAATTCAAGAAGACATACCCCAAGCTTCAATATCTTCGATGTCAAAGATAGGGTAAATGATAAAATTAGAATATCAAGCTAGACAGACAGAAGCCACGATCTAGAGGATACACTATTAGAAGACCCTTAAATAAGTCGAGGTCATCCGGTGAAGGGCTAAGTTAAATACGGTTCAGACATTTGGTAGCCGTGATCGTTCTTTTTGAGACATGAAGGTGGGGATAGCTCAATTTATAGCGGGCCTAAGTAGCGAGGACATAATCCCTGGCCTATTGAAAGTGAGTGGGCTAAACCCGAAGCTGTCCCAGAACCATGTGCGTGTGCGTCGAAAAGAGTCAGGGTGTCAAGCTAAAACTTGAGACTGAGCGAGTTGAAAGCTAAGTGGTCTATGGAAGCAATAATGTGAAGAGTGTGCTTATAGAACCGATACTCAACAGTGGACACCTCTAATAAATGGGTGGATCTATAGCAAAGCTGAGATCACAATTTCGTGAAAAGGTTACACCTGTTAGTGGGTGCTCTGTGGCATTATGTGAATCTGCTCCTCCGTGGGTAATATGACTGGAAAACAAACGTCTCTAGCCGATTGTGCCACGGCCTAAGGATCATAAAGTAGACTGTGTTCACTAGAATCAACTATAAGCATATAGCCGTGATACTTTTCTAGGAGCAAACAATAACTACCTTATCTGGAACTTGTGAGGTTCCTATAGACATGCCATCAGTTCTGTAACTTGTAGCTCAATGTGCTTACTATCGTGATGTAGCTCCAAAATCCATTTCAACGAGGGGCAAAAAAGCTACACTCCCGTCATCTGATTGGAGCTCATGGTTTCATTGATATTGCCTTGGAATTTTAGTATGTATTAAGAGACTTGGCTCATGGTCTTTTTATCCTATTATCGATTGTTTTCTATGTTGACTTGGGTTAGGGAGTAAGTGCCTCGAACTTCCTTAAGTATGGTGAGTTGTTGTCATCTAGTGTCATTGAAATTTATATTTAGATACAGTGGGAGGCTCTCTACTTGCGCGAGCATTCTCATTACCGCTTTTTAGTAAAGGCAACCTGTGCATTAGCAGGATTCATGCAGTAGGTCTCACACTAACATTTTATTGAGCAATAGGGACTCGCTTTTTTATTAGTTATCTTGCTCTCATGTTACAAGATTCCTCACATCTTCACTATATCCTTTCTTCCAGAGGTAAGAAATAGTGGTCGGTCAGTAGTCTACACTGAATGGCGAAGTTGATGAGTGAGATTGGGTAAGTTTTGTGATACTTATGGTCTCTATAGTGGACTTATCTTAGCTATTTTAGGCACTTTGCTGTGTTGCATATACTTAGGTGAAATGTAGAGAGAGTCTCGCGAGTTCTTCGGTCTTCTGAAGGCGACGTTCTGTCCTCCTCGGAGCGTCACTTCGTCCACATAGGATTTCGTCCTTCCCATCGATTCTTAAACACAGCGTTGACTACTATTTGGGCCTACATTTGAATCTACCTCAGAACTATGAGGCCTTTTCAACTTAGTCACCGCACGCACCTTCTCTATTTATGAGAATTTCTCTTTCTGTAATTGTCTTGGCAGGCACAAGTACTCGGCAGAGAGAGAAAGTGAATGAATTGTGCATCGAATGTACTTTTCTTACTCGTATGGTACTAGCTCTCCGACTGTTGTGACCATCCATCATGTCTATTCTTCTAGCATGGAGGATCTTGGTTCATTTCATGAAACTGAAAGTGGCCTTTGACAGATGTAGAGTATTATTATTTGGCTAAATTCAAAGTGTTTTTGTTCCAAATTCTCTGTCTGTTGCTGAGAAGTGATGGATTCATTGGCTTTGCTATTGTTCAGCCTCCTAATTAGCCGTCCCACCATTGTTTGAAAGCCTTGTTGGAGGCTTTTGTTGATCCTTCCATGAGAAATTGGCATGTAGATGAGTTATACGGGTGTTTCCATAGAGGGTTACCCATGAAAGTAATTTACCTCGCCATGCGCAGGAGTGTCCAAGTCATAAAACTTCTTTCAGAAGTTGCCATCTTTGTAAACTGTTAGGATGCATTTTGCCATCCATTCAGACTTTTGAGATATCAGATGTTGACTTGCTGAGTCAACACTTGTTCTGAGCCAATAATTGGCATTCAGAGTATCAATTTCAAGAACTTCCTTTCTTCTGAGGTATTGCCCATTATTCCACAGAATTTTCTCAGAAGTGTACATGAATTGGTGTGTGTTCACTGTCAATTGAGTTCTTAGACCTTTCGGCGTTTTTTTAGTGAATAGATCACCTGCAGATGGTCCCAGTGACACCTTATTGAGAACTATCAGACAGGCATAAAGTATGAAAAAAAAAGATATCTAATATGTCCATTCTGAAAATAGTCAGATGGAAATCTTTTTGTCGTCTGCTTAGTATTTCCCAAGCTTCATGAGTCGAGGGATTCACCATAACTTTGTGTTGAAGTTTGAACATCCATCTCAGCTTGGCCCGCTTTTGTGGGAGGAAGTATTAGATCAAGAAGGCATGTGAACAGCTTTATCCAAGAGTTAGGTTATCCTTAGGTTGTGAATCGCACCCATATCAGCTCTGTCTTCTCACAGCAAAAGAAAAGCATCCGAGTCGTAGACATTCAGGATCAACTCCAAATTCGTATTTTACCAGTCTCACAGATCTGCAAGAACTAAGGTTAAAAACGGGTATAGAGGATCTGTTTGATGGGCATGTCCATAAAAGTTGCATTTATTTGTCTGCATTAAGTGCAACTAGGCTGAGAGTTTCAGTCAAATTGTTTGCTCCAATAGGCAGGAATGGAGATTAGCTTCTTCATCAAACTTGGATTTGGACTTTGATGAAGTCACCAAGCATTCGTCCTTGCATTATTATTATTCTTCCGGCTGCCTCAAATTGGGAGCCGTCCTTTTATGTGTGCTCGAAGGATTTCTGAAAAGTTTTGATTGTGTGTAATTTCGACTTTCTGCTTTGTTTTTTTTTTCTATCTTCTCTTCACACGTACCTTCACAGGTCTAGATCTCAATTTTCAACAGCAGTGCATTTATCCTTGTTCCTCCAGTCACTTATGAAAGAGAGAAGAGAAAAACGAAAAGAAAGGAGGAACTGCCTCTATGATTCAACAGTATTAGTAGATGTCCCTTCGCCCTGTCTAGTAGAAAACGAAAATGAGAGAAGAAAGTAGAAGAGGGGAATTCGGGATCATTAGGTGGGGAGAGGGGTGAAGAAAAGTGTTAGTAATTAATGATAATTCTAAATACGAATAAACGAATATAGAGGACCGGAGAGATTTCGAAATAATAAATTTTGGAAACAAGAGGATTAGTAATTTTCGAAATTGGAGATAATATAAGTTGATTAAAAATTCTAAAAATTTAAACAAAAGAATTTTTGCAAAAGGAGATGAATAACTTTCAAGGTTAAAATTTAAGAGAAAAAAAGTAGTTAGTTGGTTTTGAACAAGATTATGAGACAAACAAAATAAAAAATCAAAGATAGTAAAGACTATTAAAATCAAATTTTGAAATAAATATTAAGAATAAAATAATAAGATATTTTGTAAATCAATTTTGAAAAGAAGATAAAATTTCTTGAAAAAGATAAGATAAAGATAAAAGATTAATTTTAAAATGACTTAACTAAAAGACAAAAGATAAGATCTTTAAACTTAAAGATTGAACCTTTACCTAATAGAGAGTAACAACTTCAAATTATTTTGACACCAATCATAATTAATCTTGTTCAGCATAATCTTTTCGAAAATTAAATGTACAAGATATAGAAAAAGTTTTTGCATCATTAAAAACGATTTGTGAGAATTTTAATAAAAAAAAAAAATTTTTAAGAAAAACAATTGAAAAGATAATAATTTTGTAGAAATATTTTTGAAAAGATTTTTTAAGATGTTAAATTGGAAATTTGACTTGGCTAAGAACAACTAATTAAAATTTATATTTTATTTCATTATAAAAAAAAAAAAATTTAATTTCGAAACAAATATTAGTTAGGAACAAATGAGGAGAAAGAAATAATTTTTTTTATGGTTGAAATTTTATTAATATGAGTAGAAGAAAAAACACAATTCATGACCCAAAGACATGAAAATTTTGGATCAAACACACTTAATGCATGCCAAGAACACTATGAATTCAAGATTTTTTAATATAATAAAAAAAAAAAAGTTAACACGAAAAAAAAAAATGAAAGATACATATTCCTTTGGAAGAAATTTTGGATGCAAAAGACTATCAACGATTGCAGCGCACCGGAACTTACGAAATTTTAATGCATGATCTCATCAAACACAAAAAAGCACAATGAAAACAATCAAACATAACAAAACAAGTAAAATAATCTAAAGAAAATCAACACAAGAACGTACTTGTCAAGTAAACAACTTGAAGATCATGACGAAACATATGGAATGTCATGGTAGATTTCATCGAGAAAATAGAAAATAATATTTTTTAAAAGCCCAATGTAATTGACACCAAACTTTAAAAATTAACACAAGACCAACAAAAAACACAAATATTTATTATTTTTTATGACTTTTCTAATTTTTTTTTGGGATTTTTAGTTTTAATTTTTCGAAAAACATGGTATAGAGAATATTTATTTAAAGCAAAAGAAAAATTTTTGAAGGCAGATTTTTGAAGAAAAGTACACTGACAACATAGAACGTCAGTAGCACATGACCTCGAAGAAATTCCAACTCGAAACAACAAATGCATAACGGGCGGCAAAAATCTTTGTGTGTTGTTGCCAATGGATCAACTGTGCGTAGCATAAGGTGCGTGCCACGTAAATTGTAAATTCAAAACATTTCCTGGCAACGGCGCCAAAAACTTGGTGGACAGTTGACCGAAATTTGATCAGAACAATAATTCAAGGCACTGTTAGAGAAGATTCTTTCTTTCCCACACACTCAATACCGTCTAAACTTTACCAGCAATGTACTGGGTCATAAGTAATACCTTGTGAATAAGGGTCGATCCACAGAGATGTTGGTATAAAACAGCTATGGTCACCTTGTAAATCAGTAGGCAGATTAATTGGTTATGGTTTCGAAAATTAATAAATAATAGAAAATAAAAAGGGATAAAATACTTATGTAATAGCAATGGGGGAATTTCAGATAAGTGTATGGAGATGCTGCGTGCTCCTCTCGTATCTCTATTTTTCTTATTACATTCATCCAGTCCTTCCTACTCCCTTCCATGGCAAGCTGTAGTGATAGGGCATACCGTTGTCAATGGCTACATCCCATCCTCTCAGTGAAAACGTTCTATGCTCTTGTCACACAGCACGGCTAATCATCTGTGGTTCTCAATCAGGTTGGAGATAGAATCCTTGATTCTTTTGCGCTTGTCATCACGCCCAGTCGTTACAAGATTTGAACGTCGTACCACAGTCATTCAATCCAGAATCCTACTCAGAATCCATAGACAAGGTTTAGACTTTCCAGATCCTCTAAATGCCGCCATCAATCTAACTTATACCACGAAGATCTGTCGGGAATTAAGAGATATGCGCCCGCTAAAGTAAAAACGGAAGTGGTTGTCAATCACCCGTTCATAGGGAGAATGATGAATGAGTGTACGGATCATCACATTCATCAAAGTTATATAATATATTTAATAAGAGATAAAGAGAATTGAATAAGAAGTAATAATAATTTGTATTGAACTTGAGGTACAGAGAACTCCACACCCTTAATCTAATGGTGTGCAGAAACCCACTGTTGAAAATACATAAGTAAAAAGTTTCAGGCATGGCCGAATGGCCAGCCTCACATGATCAAAGGAAAAATATAAAAAAAAAAAAAAAAAAAAAAAAAAAAAAAAAAAAAAAAAAACAAGGATGTCTAATACAATAGTAACTTATCCATATTTATACTAGACTAGCTACTAGGGTTTAATGAGTAAGTATTTGATGCATAAATCCATTCCGGGGCCCACTTGGTGTATGCTTGGGCTGAGCTTGATCTATCACGAGCTAGAGACTTTTCTTGGAGTTGAACCTCCAAGTTATAACGTGTTTGGCGTTCAACTCCGGATCAGACGTTTTCTGGCGTTAACTCCAGACAGCAGCAGATGTACTTGGCGTTACAAGCCAAGTTACGTCTGTCATATTTCCGAATAATGGATTGACTATTATATATTAGGCCTGGAAAGCTCTGGATGTCTACTTTCCAACGCCGTTGAAGAAAGCGCTGACCAATTGGAGTTATTGTAGCTCAGAAAAATCACATTTTGAGTGCAGGGAGTTCAGATTCCAACAGCGCATCAGCAGTCCTTTGGTCAGCCTTTTCAGAGTTTTGGTCAAATCCCTCAATTTCAGCCAGAAAATTAACCCTGAAATCATAATGAAAAGCAGCAACCAAAGACTAAACCATAGTAAAGTCACATGCAAAATTATGAATTTAGATAAAAACAATGAAGAACATCCGAAAATATGCTTGAAGCTTACTAAAAAAGCATACCTCAAAAATGGCAAAAAGCGGTATAAATTACCGCTCATCAGACGCGGCGCCGCACTAGGACAACGCGCTACAGCGTTTTAACGAATATCGGACACAAATTCATGCCAAAAAGACAGCGACGCGTGCTAATGACGTCATAGCGTGACATGCGTCAGTGACATGCGATGTCTGTATAGTACAGACGCCCAGCATATTTGGAGACTGATTTTTATGACACACAGATTCTCTGTTAAACATAGAGAAGCTGCAGAGTGGGGGCATCAGAGGGATTCATGGAATACTTCTGATTATTCAAAATATGGTTTAGGTATAGTTTTCTAGAGAGAGAGGCTCTCTCATCTTCTTAGGTTAGGATTTAGGATTCTCTTCTACTTTTAATTGCCCTTGGTATTCTAGTTTATTGATTTCCCTTGTTAATTACTTTAGTTTATGAATTCTCATGTTAGATTGTAAATCTATTTAATAAATATGAGGAATTTTCAGATTTATTGCTTCTTCTAACTATTTGTTTATTGAATTGATGTTTTCAATTGGTTGTTGGATTAATATTCTCTAGTTTTCTATGTTTTTTATGTTCTACATTATACTTTACAAAAATAACAGAAAGCTTAGAAAGATGTTAGAGTAGGCTTCTCATGTTCTTGGCCTTTGGTTCAGTAATTGGTGACACTTGAGTTATCAAACTCCCTTGTTGAATTGATAATATGGAAGTGTCGCTGATTGATTTGGATTCACTAAAGCTAGTCTTTCCTAGGAGTTGACTAGGACTGGTGCTAGGAACAAATTGATTAGTCCACTTGACTTTCCTTCTTTCATTGAGGGTTAACTAAGTGGGAGCAATGAACAATTCTCATCACAATTGATAAGGATAACTAGGATAGGATTTCTAGTTCTCATACCTTGCCAAGAGCTTTTCTAGTTATTAGTTTATTTTCTTGCCATTTACTTTTCTTGTTCCTTATTCAAAACCCCAAAAAGATACTTTTCCATAACCAATAATAAACTACACCTCCCTGTAATTCTTTGAGAGACGAACTGAGGTTTAAATACTTCGGTTATTATTTATTAGGGATTTGTTACTTGTGACAACCAAAACTTTTGCATGAAAGGGATTCCTTGTTGGTTTAGAGGCTATACTTTCAACGAGAACTAATTTGTGAATTCTAGACCGCACAGAGAAACCCGTTCATCAAAATGGCACCATTGCCACGAAATTGCAAATGTGTGCCTTATTATTGGTTAATGCAAATATTTGCTTTTGCTTGCTTGTTAGTTTTTGTTAGCTTTAGGACTTAGTTGCTTATTTTTATTAGTTTTTTTTGTTTTTATTTTCTCTTACCACTATGAACTCTCACCCATTTGGCTATGAGTCTGGTTATAATTGTGTTGCAGGAAGAGGAGATTACAATGAGAACATGCATCAAAGTTGGGACAACCAAAGATGGGAGGAGCCACAAGGATTTAATCAACCCTCTTGGCAACAACCCCTTCCAATGTACTACAAGCAACAACCATTCCATGATGCATACAAAGACAATGGTTATGGTGGACCTTTTCGTGACACTCAATACCCATCACAACACGTCTATGAACCCCCTCCTCCTCAATGTAGTTTTGAACCACCACACTCACAAGACCCTTACCACCAAACACCTCCATATGACCCTAACCCATATCCACCAACCCAACCACCTTATGAGCCACATCAACCATACATAGAACCACCACCTCAATATACACCACCTCCATATCCCTATCAAGATGAACCATCTCCATACCCTTATCAAGAGAAACCACCTTTGTATTATGAGCCTTTTCTCCCAACAAATGAACCCTCCTATCTACCCCAACCTCCATTGGATAGCAACACTCTTAGTGTTATTCACCAAAGACAAAAGACCAAGGAGAACACACTTAACTCTACCTTAAACGGCCTAACCTCTGCTTTACAAGCTCTCGCCTCACGGATTGGATCATTGAATACCCCCAACAATCAACTCTCAAGCTCTAGTGCACTTCCATTTCAACCATATAATGATCTCTCCATTCCATCACCACCCTCCATGGAAGAGCACCCACATCCATCAATCCAAGAGCAACACAATCCCAATTATGCTAGTGACATAGAGTAAGAGAGAAAGGATCGTCTTAGTGACGTAATGGATCGGTCTCGCGAATTCATACTTCATAAGAGGCTAGAGGAGGCGAAGGAGTGGAGACCCTTGAAGGCGAAGGAGTGGTTGAAGAATTAGTGAAGGAAGACATCAAGGATGAGTCTGATTTTGTATTAGAGCAAGTGGAAAAAGCCGAAACTATAGAAGAAGAGGAAGTGGTTGAAGACTTAGGAGATGTGGAGCCTCCATGGGAAATTCAAATCATAGAACCTTCTTCCAAGACGTTTGAATTTGATGTTGAAGAGGGTGTACAACCTCCGAAGTATATCATGGTTGAAGACTTGGAAGCGGTTGATCATGAGATGAGCTCAATAGTTAATGAGTTTCTGCCTACAATTGAACCTTTTCCCACTGAACTGGAGGAACGGGTTACTATTGCAGAAGCTTGTCAAGAGGTGGAGACCATCAAAAAGGAGCCCAAGATAGTGAAGCATACATTGGCAAGGCTACCACTGGAGATACCTCCCCCCAAGCCTTTACCATCCAACACAACATTCAAGTGGAAAAAATTCTTATCCCTGAACTGTACCTTCCCACTTGAATATGGTCTGCTTAAAACAGATGGACAACTCAGAGCTATCTGCGGTTTTAAGAGCAAAAAAGAGATGGTTAGTGGTTGGCAACACCATCCTAGGTTCGTTATGGTTGGAAGCTCAAGGCCTGATTGCATGGGTTGGTATAATTCTCAATTAATTAGGTCTAGGAGGATGTTTAGGTGCCTAAATGAGAATTTCAAGGCTGAACCACCCGGATGGAATCATCATGATCTACTTGAAGACGGGCGTAGAAACAAGATTTGGGATCCGAGAATATATGAGGATCAATTTTGGGAGCTCAGAGCTTGTGAAGAACTCCATCAAAGCTTGAGGAATTTGCTTGGTATTGATAGAGCTTACTGGAAGTACAAGCATTGGTGGAGATTCCTGGAAGAGTTCAAGCGTAAGCCGCCCTGACAAGGAGCTCAGCAAAGGTCCAACTTAAGGACTTTAACTAAAAGTGCTAGGTGGAAGACAACCCACCGTGGTATGACCGTTCTTTTTCAGACTTAACTTTATTTAATTTTGTTTTGTTCTTCGTTTTACTTTATTCTATTTTTATTAGTGTTCATTCATCATGTCTGCATCAACATCTGCATTCTATATTCCGCATTTCGCATAAAAAAAGAGAGAAAAGCCCGTTCCACGCGTGCACGTGAACCATGCGCACGCGTCACATGTGATGCTAAACCTTACAGAAGGTTACGCGAGAGCTGTGCAGGAAGGATGCCTTGTGCACGAGCCAACCCACGCGTACGCATGGGCGACGCGTGCGCATCACTCGTATTTTAGTCAACCCACACGTAAGCATCAGCGACGCGTACACGTGGATGAAAAATCAACGTCAATAGGTGATTTAGCCGAGAGTTGTGCTGCCTTGGTGCTGGCATTGTGCGTTTAGCACAACGAGTGGTCACGCGTACGGGTGACCGACGCTTGCGCATCGATTGGATTTCTGCTCACCCACGCGTACACGTGAGCAACGCTTACGCGTCGTTTCACAAATTCCCTTATCCTTCTCTCTTCTCTCCCTTCTTATTCTTTCTTCTTCCTTTCTTACTTCCTTCTTCTTCATTTCTTTGACTTCTCCTCCTTATTCTTTTTCATTCTATTTTACTTAATTTATTTGCATATTTTCATTCATTGTATTTTAACTGTATGCATGTTTTTATTTTCTTTTCTATGTTTATTATTTTTCTATTGGTGTTAAATGTTCTTATTCCACTGTTGCATTTCTATTGCTTTCTTTTGGTGCTTCGTGACTTGTTTTCATTGTTGGGTAATATTATTTATAGGTCAATGCTACTCTTTTATGACACTTGTATTCCTTTTGCATTGATTTGAACTTATATTGTCTTTCATGACCCACCCTCTCTCCCTCATTGTTGCAACTCATGCACTATTGATATGCCATGTGCTTCTATTATTTTTCTCGCTTACATGTTGTAGCTACTATGTAGTTGAGATCCTCATTATTTGGCATCAACCCACCAATATTCTATTTGTTTCCTTATCTTTGTTAATGTGTTACTTTTCTTTCTTTTTCTCTTCTTTCAGGATGGCCACTGAGAAGGGAAAGGGAAAGCGTCTCATTGGGGCAACCAACAAGTCCAGCCACACAATCTTTGGGGAAAAAGCATCAGTTGGAGCTACTCATCCACTTGTACGTCTCTACATGCACCAAGGACGGTGCAATCTTTAAGTGTGGGGAGGTCGATACCGATCTCCGTGGGTTAGTCAATTTCTTCTCAAACACCAGTTTTTATTTTTCTTTGTTAGTTCATTGCTGCATTTGCATGTTTGATTGCATGATTATTTGATTTTGTACATATTTTACCAACTACTTGGTTGAAGTAGTATTTTCCTTTTCAAGAAAAATTTTATAGCATTTCATTAACTTGAAATAAAACTTTTGTTAAAACTTGTTTGAAGAAATATTATATTGTAACATGGTTTAGAGCTCGAACACACAAAACTAGTGAGATTTTGAGCCTATTTGATTAGTTGTATTTTATCAACCAATATTCTGTCTTGTTGTGTGTGTTGCTCTCTCTAAAATTGTGATCTTTGTCTTGCTTAATTCTATATTTTCATTGTTTGATGTATGCATACACTTATATGATTGAGGCCTTTGTTTCTCTGAGCTTACATACCCATATGGCCTTAACCTTTTCATTATCCTTTGCAAACCAATTTTGAGCCTATTTTACCCCTTTGTTCTTTACTTTAGCACATCATTAACTCTAAGCATAAAATAATAATATCCTTAATTTGAATTCTTGGTTAGTTTAGACTAGTGAAAGTGCTCATGACTTAAGTGTGGAGAAATTGGGATTGAAAATATTTGGTTTGAGAATTGGGTGTTGTATATTCTTCAGAAAATGTGAAAAAGAATGTTGAGGACATGTTTATGCATTCAATACCTTAATCGTATGCATTGAGAAAAAAAAGTTAAAAAAAAGAAAAAATATATATATATACAAAGAAAAAAAGAGAAAAAAATAAAAAGAGCAAATAAATAAAAAAGAGGACAAAATGCCCCAAAGTATATTATGATAGCAATGCATATGTACTGTACTCAAAATTGGAATGCATGAATATGTGGAAAACATAGTTAATGGGTAGTTAGATTTTATATTATGATTACATGGATTGTCCTAAGTTAGGTGAGAAGTTTAGTTTAATCAAGGATTCAGATTTCAGTCCACTTGACCAAATACAATCCTACCTTAACCCTAACCCCATTACAACCCTTAAAAGACCTCTTGATATGTGTATTTGTGCATTAATTCTTTGTTGATTGTTAGACGAAGAGCAAGCCTTAGAAAGCAAGATTAGTAGAGACTTAAGAGAATCGAACATTAAACACCTGAGTGATTAGAAGAGTGTATACACTTCCAGTGAGGGTTCGATGCTCGATTCTTTGTTCCCGACTTTCATGAGCTATCTTCTTCTTGCAAGTCTATTTGTACTTCATTTTTATGATTTGAATTAGTGAAATCCAGTTCATATTTCTTCTTGAAGGATTTGTTTACTTTTAACCAAGTTGGTAGAAATATTTTGCATGCAGTTGCATTCATATAGATAGGTTGCGTCTCGTACTTTCTACCATTCCTCTTCACTCTTATAGTTTCTCTTGAGTTTAGCATGAGGACATGCTAATATTTAAGTGTAGGGAGATTTGATGCACCACTATTTCGTGGTATATCTTGTGCTTAATTGAGTGGATTTTATCCACTAATCTCACACTTATTCATTGAAATTGCTTATTTTACATTTTCCTTCCTGATTTTGTGCTATGATTCAAAACATGTTTCTTTGGTCTTAATTTAGCTAATTTTAATCGTCTCTCATTACCATTCGATGCCTTGATATGTGTGTTAAGTGTTTTCAGAGATTACAGGACAGGAATGGCGTAGAGGATGGAAAGGAAGCATGCAAAAGTGGAAGAAATACAAGAAGCTGAAGGAATTGTAAAGCTGTCAGTCCTGACCTCTTCACACTCGATCGATCATAACTTGAGCTACAGAGGTCCAAATGAGGCGGTTTCAGTTATGTTGGAAAGCTAACATTCGGGGCTTCGCAACAATATATAATTCTTTATAGTTGCCATGCTGTTAGGCGACGCGCATGCATGGATCACGCGTACGCGTGACCTGGCTTCGTTCAATCCACGCGTACGCGTGACAGAGACACGTGCTGGACGTATTAGAAATCACTAGGGGTGATTTCTGGGCTGTTTTTGACCCAGTTTTTAGTCCAGAAAACACAGAATAGAAGCTGTAGAGTGGGGAATCAGATTCATTCATCATTCAATTTTCATATTCATAATTTTAGGTTTTAGATGTAGTTTTGAGAGAGAGAGGCTCTCTCCTCTCTCTAGGATTTAGGATTCCTTGTTTTATGCTGCTAAGTTGGATATTACAGAGTCGCTTCCTCCATTGAAGTCTTTATCATTCTAGTTTGTTTTCTATTTCCTTACTCTTTTATATCCTTAATCCTTATTTAGAGATCAATTGGAAAGCTTTTTATGATTTATTAATGCAAGGAATACTTTTTTATTTAATTTTATTATTTATTTAATTGCTTCCAATTTTATTCCAATTATCATGTCTCTTTTCTACTCCTTTTTCATAACAACGAAGATGGTATTCATGTTGACATTCTAGCTCTCAACTTGACTTGGGAGTTGATTAATAGGAGACCCTTGAGTTGGAAGACTCAAGAACCTATTGGTAATTGAATGTTGTTGACTAGCCTTCTTATCACTAATGCTAGTCCTTCCCAAAGGAGAGGATTAGGACTCGTGTCAGACGTTGGTTTATGTACTTGACTTTCCCTTATTCGGTAAGGGTTAACTAGGTAATAACAACAACCTTTTACTATTACTCTTGAGAATTTTCAACAAGGATAGAACTTCCGATTAGTCTTCTCCTAGTCAAGACTTTTTATTGTTATTAATTTATTTTTTTTTGTAATTTTCTCTTTTTATTTCTCAACCCAAAACCCCAAAATATACAACTCATAACTAATAATAAATAACACCTCTCTGCAATTCCTTGAGAGATGACCCGATGTTTAAATACTTCAGTTATCAATTTTATTAGGGGTTTATTACTTGTGACAACCAAAACTTTTGCACGAAAGTGATTCCTTGTTGGTTTAGACACTATACTTTCAACGACAACTAATTTGTGAATTTCTAGACCGCGCAGGAAATTCCATTCGCGAGGTTCTGTCCGAACTGTATTAATTAACGGTTCATGATTCGATTGGTTCAATCGGCCGATTCGAACCGATTTTCAAAACTTTAACGACGACGAGTACTACTACTACGTGTACTTTTATTGTACTCGTCACAATTTTACATACGTGAAATAATGAAAAACCCTTGGTTATTAATTTTAGAGTAAAATATATTTTTTATTTTTAAAATTTGTTAAAAATTAAAAATATTTTTAAGTTTTATTTTATTTTAATTTTGTCTCAAAATTTTATTATTTGTATCAAATATATCACTGATAGTTAAATTATTTTTAAAAAAAGTTAAAACTAATCTAACAATGATGTATGATAATTATCTTTAATTTGTTTGTGTTTATGGTTGTTCTTGTAAAATTATTGTTGAATTAGTCCAAAAATTTTTAAAAAATTAGCCATTAAGAATATATTTGTTGTAAATCGAAAATTTTAGTTTTGAAACAAAATAAAACTTAAGGTATTTAAAAATTTTTAGCGAACTTCAAGGACAAAAAATATACTTTATCTTTTATTTTAAAGTCTTTTGTTCACTTGCCTTATACATGGTTGAAAATAAATAAATAAATTAAAAGACTTCGTTTTTACAAGTGTGTTTTTACTTATTATTAAAATAAAAAATTATTTCTTGATCACGAAATATTTAAGCGTTAATAAATCTATTTACAAAAAATGGGTATGTCTAAAATGAGCACAATAATTATGTATTTATTAGATATGCTATGTTTATATAGATCATTATATTTTATTAGATGAAAACCAAAGAATAATATAAAAGAAGAACATTGATGGACTCTAAAATAGAGAATATCCTAATACATAAATAAATACTTTAAATGACAATACTTTAATACACAAGACTTTAAATGACAACAAGATTTTTTATTTTTAAATAATTAAATATAAAATATATAAATACAAAATATATGAATATTTTTTATTCATTAAGATTAATTATTATACAAAATTTTTTTATAATAATAAAAAATTATATTAAAAT
>QBTX01002536.1:0-18418 GCA_003063285.2 Arachis monticola
AAGAGAGAGAGTTGAGATTTCATCATTCGCTCTCTCGTGGGTAACGATCATGAGGGAATTATTTGTACAGCATAAGTCGCCATGATCCTCAAAATGGAGGGCATGATATATATAGTAGACACAGCATTTTCAAACTTGTCTCTGTTGAGAATGAGGGTCTTAATCCTGGTCCTGGGCAGGGAGCTAATAAAATGAGAAATTTTGAGGAGGAAAGTGGAAATAGTGCGGCACCTATAACTAGAGTAATATACCGCAGTATACTAACACCACAGGTGCATACACAAGAATGAAGTAGTTGATGTACTCGGACATGGCTGGCAATAGCCCAGAAAGCATGTATGACCATGAATGGGCTGCGGTGCGCAGTTATTAGCAGAAATGGGAAGGAGTTCATATTTGCGTTGAGAGCAAGTCCTATCAGTGGAGGGTTGGTGAGGAGTGGTTCACACTTGTAATGCTGGCGTACATCGCCAAAGGCGCATCTTCTGTAAAATCATGGGTCTGCTGTACGATCTTGCTGTCGGATGAGAATTCTGGAGGTTTTCTTCACGGGCCGATGACTTCTGGCATGTGTTCCCACTTACTGCCTATCAGGTGACCTAGTTCTAAAATCGAGAGATTGCGGTTTGTAATACAGGACTCTACTTGGGGTAAGTGTACCTCAAAGCGTAATAACACACTGTGCTACTTTGGTTTGGAAGACCTCCTTTTTAGCTTAAGTAGATACTTGTGGGCTTAGCTGCCGTGGTCCTGAGGTAGTTACACCTGTCAGTGACTGACGGATTGACTGATGAACCTGCTTCCTAAGTAGTTTGCTACCGTCACTTACCTTTCTGATACCAAGTTATACCAAAAAGATAGTTGCGGTCGGATTCAATCGTTCTTTGAGTTGAAAATTTGGATACCAGAGCTCAAAAACGAATCTTGCAAGCACAGCCTCTTTCCTCCTCAGCTTAAATAAAGTGTAAATGGACTTATTACAATGCTGCTATCACGATAACCGGTGAGGGTTGCAATGCCTACTATGGCATCTAATCAGCTTGCTCTTAGACGCAAAGAGGATAACACTCACACCGGTCCGCTAATTTAAGTTCATCTCTCTACGATGCCTGCCTCCGTCAATGACACTCAAGTAAGACTGCTGCTTGCTGTGTTGGGGTGGTGATCCAATGTTGCGCGCCTACTGCAGTGGGTATGGGAGGCGTCCACATTATTTTGTCAAATGGTCTGGCTCTAGTCTGGGTCCTGTACGCTGCGACAATTGGAGCTTGAAAGTCTGAGTTTCCCTGTGCGCAGGATTCTTGATGAACCAGCTTAGGTCAAAAGGTGTCCTTGTGTAATTGCGAATCCTCGTCTCGCGTGAAGCTTCAATGATTAAGGCATGATTCGTGAGATGTAGTCTAGGGAAACGCAGTGCTCGCTGCTCAGTTATTCCACACTTTCTGATCATAGTAGGTCTGGATAAGTGAAGGAGCTCCCTTACTGAAGGTCCTTAAAGAATGCGTGTATGGGAAAGACGCTGCATGGCACTATCTTGGAGTGTAAGATACGACATGCCTTCTCTATGACAAGAGCTAGGGATGGAAGGGTGAACCCACTTGCATAGGAAAGATTAACATCCAAACCGTTATGTAGCGTGGCACCTACTAACGAGAGATGAGCGAACGTAGGGTTGACGCAGATCGTAACCAAATCGATGTCGTCTTCATCGTTTCAACTAACCTCTTACTATGGTGAACGTTCGAGTTTTATAGGCCTACTATTCATATGATCGAACACTTTTATCTTAGCAAAAAGTATCAAATATACTCACGGCAAGGAAGGTAGTATAGATAGAACTCTTCTGGAGAACACATCTATCTAAGACTCTAGATAATCCATCTAATACTCTAGATAATGTGGTTACATTATTATGAATCATTTATAGCAAGAATAGTGGGAAGCATTAACCTAGATGGGAATCGCCAATAATAAACTAAAATCCATCTTATTTCCATAAAAAGTAATCGTTCCTGAAAAATCACACAATACATACCCAAATCACTAATATGTGCATATTTTAGGGAAAAAGTCATTGACAGGAACTATGGTGCTTCACCTTTGGAAAGTAGGCTGTGGAAGAGCGAATATATTGGAGAGAGGCTTAATCAAGTCGCAAAGACATTGAGTGGGGCAACATATCTCTGTAAGTGTACCAAGATAATAAGAAGATCACCAATGACAGGTGGGGGAAGGTCAAGACATGTGAACACTATGTAAGTGTTCACTAAAACATCTTCTTATGCCACAACTACTCCTATGCCAGCGAGCTAAGTTAAAATTGAAATTCCGGCTTCATCAGTTTAGATGTGTTACAAATGGAAAAAAAAAAAAACAAGCAATAAAGTCTGGGTGATTCCTGGGACCTGGACAGGAGCGTATTTTATAGCGGACAGGGGCAGAACTGACAATACAAAAGTGAATAGCGAGTATGGGTGATTGGATGGTGGGAAGCAAGGATAAGATGGATCAACACTTAGAAAGTTATTTAGGTAAAACACAAAAACGCCGCTGGTTGAAGATTGTCTGTCAGCTCAAGTACAAGCAAGAACCCTACCAGGTGTTTTTGAACTTCTGGTTGATGGCTCCTAAATCACACATGCAATCATAAAATTACTACTCCACCAATAGTACAACTAATAAGGCCTGGGTCACTACACTTCTCATCAGGTAACTCCTTTCCACTTAAAGCTAGACTATGGAACTACCTGAAAGGAATAGTTTTCTAATTCATGATAATTTTGTCCTAGATGTATTACATAAATCTTTTAGAAACTTGCATATATTTAGGTACTTGTTGAATAACATCAAAAAGAGGAACGGTTACCTCAACCTTTTTGAATATTTCTACCATTTTGGGATCGGGTTCCAGTTGCTTCCTGAGTTTCCTTGCAAGTTGTGGAAATGGAATGGGAGTGGTGTTTTCTGCAGTGTCTACGCCTCTTGGTGCTTCCTCCTGTGGTTAGGCTTCTTCTTTTTCAGTTATGTCCTGTATGTCCTCTTCCTCTTCAACATCTTCTATTTCTACGACCTCTTCAGCTGAGGTGTGCTCTGGTGGGCTTGGCTCCTCCTGATTCCTCTCCTGCAGTGTGGTTCCGGACCTTAGGGTGATGGCATTAATGCCCCCCTTCGGATTGGGTAATGGTTGAGAGGGAATTCCAGTGGAACTTGAAGGTTGGTTATTGGAATTTTGAATTGATCCAATCTGTGAGACAAGAGCTTGCAAAGTAGCAGTCAGACCATTCAGATTGGCATTAATGTTATTTTTCATGGTCTGTTGACTTCGCTCAAAAAAATTTAGTAACTCTTCATTAGGAGATGAAGAAGGGTGAGTAAATTGAGAGGTCTGCTATTGGGTATTCTGTGGTCCTTGGGACTGCCTCAGGTGAGGTGCTCTGTAAGGTTGGTTCTGCTGCCTGTTGTTGTTATTATTCCACCTCTGATTTCCCTGATTATCTCTGCCTCCTCTGTTATTGTTGTCCCTCCAATTCTGGTTAGAATTGTCCTGCCATCCATGGTTATTATTTCCACCTTGATTGTACCCTTGGTTGGGGCGATCATAGAAGTTATGAGTYGAMGCRACCATGTTGTCTTCRTGTTGGAGTTGCGGGCATTCATCAGTATAATGGCTATAATCAGCACAAATTTCGCAAACTCTCTGTGGGACTAACTGTTGGCTTTGCTGTGCTGGAGAAGGTTGAGCTTGCTGAACTTGTTGTTGATTCAATTGCATCTGCTTCAGCAAGTTGGTCATTTCACAGATACTCTGAGTCAGAGCAGCAATCTCTCTGCTAGAGGATACTTCTGCAACAGCTTTTGAACGGCCTTGCTTCTGTCTGTAGTTCCTAGTAGATTCAGCTAGGTCGCTTATCAATTGCCATGCCTCATCAGTGGTCTTGTACTTTTTCATAGATCCATTGCTAGCACTTTCCAATGTGGTCTTATCTTGGGGCCTCATACCCTGTGTGATGTAGCTGAGCAACACTATCTTGTCTACCACGTGGTGGGGGAATGCTTCCAGAAGACTATTGAAGCGCTCCCAGTATTCAAAGAGAGTCTCATTGTCATCTTGAACAATCATGGAAATGTCTTTCCTCAGTTTATCAGTAACTTCAGATGGAAACAATTTCTCCAAAAACTCTTTTCTAAGCGTATCCCAGTTGGATACATTTGCTAGGGGTTGAGTGTAGTACCACTCTCTTGCTTTTCCCTCAAGAGAAAACGGGAAAGCTTTCAGCAGAATTGAAGTTTCATTTGCACCATCTCGCCTGACAGTAGAACAGGCTGCCTGGAAATCTCTCAGGTGCTTGATAGGCTCTTGAGCAGGTAAGCCATGAAACTTGGGCATCCGCAGTCTCAGACATATGTGAGACCACGATTCAGTGCAGAAATCATTTTTTTTACAAATTCAGAGTTATAGTACACCTGCTCTGAAGCGTATTAGTAATGCTGACTTTTAGTCGTTTGAAACAAATGCTCAAATGACAAGTTTGTATATGATATTTCGTGAGAAGTTGTGACCTTTACGCTTTTCTACGTATAGAGGTAACATACAACATCACAGATGAAGGTGGGTTAGGAGTCAATAGCAGTGCTAAGGATTGTGCACACTGTGGAAAGAATCATACCGGCATGAGCATGGATCGTTCCAGAATGCGATGTACCTGGTAACTCTTGTCTACACACTCAGTGGGCGCCCGATCTCTCCCACTTCTCTTCCTCCACGCAAACAAGCGATGTGCCTACCGGACGCGCCCCTTTCCAAGATATCGTCTGCCTATATTCGTAAGAAAAATAAGTTTCGTTATCCAAATCTAGATCGACATAGCATAGAGCAGAGACGTGTTGTTTTGTTTCACCGAATCGTAAAGAGACGTGTGATATCTATTATCCTAAAAGAGCTAAAAATGAAATGCAAAAAAAAAAAAAAAAAAAAAAAAAAAAAAAATAATATATGAAAAATGCAAATAGAGTCCATAGATAGGAGTGATTGTGAAGGTGAGAGTTATATACTTTTCAACATATCATTAGCATTGCTTTGGCCTCATATAATGACAACATCGCCGGCACCAAGGCCTTCCATTAGAGTCTTTGATGGTCGTCTTGAGACACAGAATATAATCTATTGACGCCGCTATTCTCCAATAATATCGGTTATACTTGTCAGTATTCTATACACAGCTATATCTGCAAGTACTCATGTTTGCTCATTCTTTAATTTCTGTCGTCTTAGAACATGTCTTGGTCTTGATATAATCCTTAGACGCACAAGATCATAATAGAGGAAAAATTGAAGATAATGAGTTCTCATTGGAGATACGTCACTAATTGTAACAAAGTGTTCCAAGAAAGGATCGGTACTCACACCATAGGAGATTCGAAAATAGACAATTGGGTGCTATTTTTATCTCTATCATTCTCCAAAATAGCTGTGATATTATGCCATAACATAAGGGCGTTGTAGCTGGACAGGACATAAACTAGTCTTTTGCAAAATTCTCATTTAGAAATGGCTTTGTGCACTTTTTTGTCAATATCCACTTGTTCCTTGATAATTTCTCGAAGGTGGCCTATAATTAAAATTATGTTATTTGATTGGAGAGAAACTCTTGATGTAGATTGGATGGAAAGTCCCTCCAATAATATTGTTGGATATATGCCATCTCACGCTGTATTAGTACATTGCCAACATTATGAAGGTTTTGTCCCTTGTATTTAAGTTATCTTCTTCTTACTCTAGGTAAAGGAAGTCAACGAAGAGTCCGGAGATATGCTCTAGCGGCAAGTTTCACAGGCTGTGCGCGAAGGAAGTTCATCTATTTACTAAATTGAAATAAGGGATTGGCTGATTTTATGTAGAATATTGCAGAGATAAGGGACAATTCCAACCTCTTCGCATGGAAAAACTCCCAATGAACCCTTTTCTCGTCTTATTGCAGCCTTTGACCAGACATGCAGGATTGTATGACATTCATTCAATATCATATACACACCCTATTCAAGTTTTATGTGCTGCACACGTACATATTGCTTCGTGCAAAATGGGATAAGTTAAGTCATCCGCAAACAATAAACTGATTAACAGTATGACATCTTCGATTGATCTGAATACCTTTAATGAGACCATTTTGCTCTGCCTTTTTGGCAAAAAAGATAAAATTCTTAAAAAATTTTTTTTGATGTTTTTAAAAATGAAAAGTAAATAAGAGTGATGGTTAAAAGGTAAGAAGACATTGCTCCTTAGAATCGGAATACATACTTATGCGTTAGGTTTAAAAAAATACCACCAAAAAGGTTGTTGAATTTTAACCCAACCTGCAGATATAAAGAAAGGTTGGTAGGAGTCTCCATCGCTACATTAAAAATAAATCTAAAAAAATATTCCAAATGGTAAATAACAAACAACAAAGAACATGGAAAGAGTGAAGACCCCAAAGTTCACTGATTTATTTGTCAAAACTAAAATATCGACACTACGATTAGATACACTCGCAACTGACGTACATGTTTGGTTGAGGTCTCTAAAAAATGGAACTAAAGAAAAAACTCGCCACTTAATCACGATAGTATTTGGATTAATCAATCCCAATATTGTAAACAGTCACTAAAAAGGTCTCAACTCGGATAGGAAATTAAAAATCCTTCCCATTTATGCTATTAGTCTCTTTAAGTGAATAGTGCTAGTGTTCAAGCAAATTGCATAGAATACTTCTCACCACCACAAAAATAAAAGATAAAAAAAAAAAAAAATACTACAAAATCCTAAAACTGTGTAGAATGAATGTTGTCTCTGTTTTTCTGCATGTTTCTCTGGCTCTAGTCTCTGTTCTGGGCCGAGAAATTGGGTCAAAATAGGGTCCAAAAATTGCCCCCAGCGATTCTGCAAATTATGCAGCTGGCGCATGCCACGCGATCGCGTCCCTCATGCGGAATAACAGCGTGGCACATCTTTTGTCGATATTTCGTCTGGCTTGATCAACACCGGGCGAAGGTCGATATCGTCACACTATCGCCCTGTACGCTGTCCGAGCTTGGAGATCTAAGCTTGTAATTTTCCATTTCGCAGAAATAATCTTAGTGATCCGCGATCATCCATCAACTAAGAAAAAGGCGGCTAATGGGTCTAACTAGTGTCATATCCTTTGCATAAAGAATCTTAGAAATGCAGAACAGATTTGTTGTAGGCGGGGTTGCACTGGCAAGTTTTTGCAAAAATTCTCAACACTGCAGTGTTATCGTCATCTGACAAAAAAAACTGTGGTGTAGCCATTAAAAAGCAGTCGGCTCCCTCTAACTTAAACTCCAGTAGAATTGATAAAGAATTTAGTCGTAAATCCTTCCACTCCCCAGCCGCCGGCACTACTGCGGGGTGAACACTAAAGGCTCGATTCTCGCGCCTTTTAGGCTCTCACTACTAAATCTCGCATCCTCGCATTTCTCATAAATGGTGAATTCTTCTCTAATCATAATTTGTTCTAATTTTTTTTTTTTTTTGCATGCTTTCTTTCCGTCATCTAAGCCATTCTTGGCCCTATAAAGCCTGAAAAACACTGCTTAAACACATAGATCAAAGATCGGGGGAATGTGGAGTATTCAAAAAGATACATTGCGAATTAAAATGGAACTAATGTTGCCAAAAAAATAGCTGTTACTGTTAATCGGAGTGAAGTGACAGAGTATATATTACACTTCATGTGAAGTATGGTATATCAGCTTACTTCTGATAAGGGAAAGTGAATATCTTCTATCAGATGGATATTAGCGCACTATCGTGCTTTATCATATATGACACTTGTCTGGGTTCTCATGCAGGTTTTCATGCACTAACACCAAACATTTTATATTACATATTTCTAAGAATCCCTCTATGGAATGGACACTGATTATAAAAGTATGGTGAAGTTTTCAGAGAAAACGCCTTGCAATAGATTGTCGATGTGGTCCACCCTGGCGTATACACATTGTTATATCCTATCTCTATTGCGACTAAACCGAGGACATTCATGTGCCACTGCACAAATATTATCAAGCTCCTCATCGTCCGCTATGCATCTCTAAAGGACGATCGATAGCCATGGTCGGAAGATTGTATAAATATTCGGTGCTGAAAGAAACTTCACAGTCCGCTGATTTATACATACCAGAGAGTTGGGACCTGCACTTCCTTGTATAAGACTATAGTAGTCGCCCGTCCACTTGTCGCTCTTCCTGAGAAATCGTCGTTACTTTCGACGTTTTGAAACGCACTGTGGGATTGCCCTCTCACCAATGCGTCTCCTTTGGCTTTCTCATATATTATGAGGCTTCGTTCTACTACGTTGGCGGACCCACGCGTATTAGCGTGGGCAAAGCTTAACGTGTGCATGGCCCGTGAAAATTTAACTCGTATCTCGTCCACGCGTAGCGTGATGCAACGATGTCGTGTCTACTGTGTCCGCGTCCTGTTTTTTCATTTCCTTCTACCTTTATTTCTTTGTAGCACTATAATACTCTACTCACCATTTGTATTCTGATGATTTCTGCTCTCTAATCCTAATCCACCATTTCTTTCCTTTATCCAATTCTTTCATCTCTAGCTTCGTTATCCAATTTCTATATTTTCTCGAAACTCTTTAATTTTATTCTTTTTTTTTTTTTTTTTTTTTTTTTTTTTTTTTTTTTTTTTTTTTCTTTTTCTTTGTCTAAAGTTTATTATACTTTCTATCTAATCTTGCGTATTTAAACTTGAATCATCTCTTTAATAATCCTAGCCTGTTGCGACATATCTTGTTTTTTGTCTGTTTCATTATTGAGATGGCTGTCATACTTGTATTTTTATGAATAGATAATGTGATTGGGGGTATATGTAATTTATAGCGAGGTCAAATGCTTAAAATCTTTTGTATAATGTACAATTTTTTCTTGCTATGTATGTATGTTATGCAATGATATGCACTTATACTAATCTTGCAATTAACCACACTCGTCCTTGTGCCCGTTCTTGTTTGGCAATATTAGTTATTGCACAAAAACTCTAATTGATATTGTCACTCCATTTGCTTCTACTTCAACTGTTGTTTTTGCCACAGTGTGTCATAGTTTGCTGGTTAAGCCTAACTATGCTTTCTCATTTGGAATGCTCTGCGCTTCATTATTCTCTGGCTTCGTCATGAAACTCCTCCTATAACTTTCTCAAATTGTGTTTGAGTAACCTTTTCTCTTTCCTTTAATTTCTCTGGAGTTTACAACCCTTAACTCTTCTCCTTCTTTTCCTCTTCATTTGTCTCTAGCATGGCCACCCCAACTGAATGACGGAAGAACAAATGTGCAAAAACCTTCTCACATTTGTGGGAGAACAACACTAAGTGATTTTCAATGGACCAGCATTTTGATTTTTGGTTAAAATCAGAGCATTGCTAATGCTCTCTTTTCGTCATATCGACTCCGTCACGGCGCTCATCTACTAAACAAGCTTTCTTGCCAATTGACACGATCAAATGGTGATCGTAATAATTCTTTTACAGTATGTGACGGTAGGTCGATATTTACCTCGACTATAAGAGGAGATATCACGTTATGTTCTCGCTAATTCATAAACAAGCAACAGAATGATATGTATATTTTGTTGTCACTCTTGGTGTAATTTAGTGTTGTTTGCGATAATGGGTAGTGCATTTTATGCAAGATGTTTGTATTTGCATCTTTAGATCTCAAGTGCTCAATATTTCTAATATTATAACTGCACTAGAACTTCGTGTTGGAAGTCGAATAATAGTTTTCACGCTTCTTTCAAGACTTTTTATAGAACTCTCTCAAAATACACCTAGCTTTTCAATTAAGACAACTATTGTATATAAGTTTTTACTTTTGTTGATAGAGTTACTTGTATTTGGAAAGTTGATTTTTTATATACCAACGAGGACATGGATATTTCTATCAACGGCAAATGTTGCATGACAACATCATAAACTCATGTTTGAGCCATGAATTTAATATTGGAAGGTCCAATTCAATTTGTTGCCAATTTTTAAACCAAGTGTTCTGTATTATTTATTTGTTGGGATTGTGTGTTGCATATTCCTTCTCCCAAATCCGTCTAAATAATATTGTATCATGACAGATCTCTCAAATCTTTCCAGTTTTTAACCTCGTGCTTAAATTCTCGATAATGTATCCATTTATGTTTGATGAATTATATTCATAGCACTATAGTAAACTAATGCAATTTCTTCAAGAGGAGGTGGTGATTCTGCACTTATCAGCTTCGTTAGTACATTACATTACCTCATTTAGAGTTTAGAGCCTGTAATAATTTTTCGATTTTTTTTTTTTTTTTTTTTTTTTTCTTCTTCTTTTCTACCATCACCTTCATTGCTATCGGATATTTATTCGCATATTATAATATCACAATAATTCTCTAGTATTTTTTTTTTTTTTTTATTTTAATATTATAATAACTCAATACATTCTCTGGTTTACTACAAATAATTTTAATGGAAATCCTAGAGATAATCCTTGTACTAAAGATTTTCAATATAAAACTATTTATACTTATAATCATGATGCATTTATTTATAAATACTCCTTCCAATTCTTTAGTTGTTATTTTAGATAGAAAATATCACTATGCTTAGACAGTTCATATTCATTTTATATTAAGAAATGACAAAGAAATAATGTTCAATCTTTGAGGCTCTTCGTCATAAATCAATAAATTTCACTATAGGGCTTACATTGGAAAATCTCCTTCAATTAATACGATTAGTATTACTTTTGAGCCATTGATGTTTGGATTTAATATTCCGTTATAGTATAATATTTATTTATACTATTTTTTTTTTTTTTTTATTTTTTTTCTAACTTGTTTATTTTGTGTCTATATAGTATGTAATCAACAAAGAAAAGTGAACTATTGTGGTAGTTGATTGTTTAAGTATTATATGATTTTTTTTATGATTTTTTACTTCAATTTAATTTTATGAATGTTAATGTAATTGGATTTTGTAATTAATTTGAGTTTTACTTAAAACTTAAAATATTTTTTGAAACTTCTAAATATGCTCATTGTCTTTTATGCCTTTAGTGTATTTTATACCTCTTTGGTCTTTGTCTTGACTAAGTTGATATCCTTCGCTAAATTAACTCCACTTAACTTCATTGCTAAATGTCTTGTGCGACTTTAGTAGTAAGTTATTGGCAAATGGTAATATAATTTTTTTTTTGGTTTTTTATTAATTTACTGAATTTTTTTATTGTTTTTTTTTTTTTTTTTTTTTTTTTTATTTTATCAGTTTATTGTTTATTGATGGTTTATATTTTAGATTTGTTTTTTTTTTTTTTTTTTTTTTTTTTTTTTTTTTTTTATTTTATTAATTGATTATAAGACCATCAGAAAATATTCAATTGAAGAGCATAATATGAATATCCAAAGTCTCCGGAGCTAATTACGTAAATAGATATATAATAAAGAATACAGAAATCAAATAAGTTAAATTTCTAACTATAATTTATGTATTATTAATTTTTTTTTTTTTTTTTTTTTTTTTTTTTTTTTTAATTATTTATCTCTTTTTTTATTATGTATATTGTTTTGGCGTTTCAAGATTTAAAGTAATTTATAATTTCTATTCTTTGTAGTTAATCCATAATTAGTCTATAAAGTTACTAACATCATTGTTTGATTCTCTGGAAATTCCTTGAGTTGAATTGGAGACGAATGCTTTATCGATCTATTCTAAAGTCGGTCTTGATATATTTAAATATGGTGGTCTTTGTTTTAGTGAAATTCAACTTCAACCATTACCTTTGTTAATGATTATTAAGAAATTAATTACAAGTCAATTGGGTTATTTAAAACCTACTAAACTTGCGAAAGAGCAATATTCTTACTTATGATGTATATTTTCCTAATATCTACTCACACTAATACTAATCTATAATCCTATACCTCATTCAAAGTGTTATTTTGAAAATACTGTATTGTGAGACGCCCGGAATTGCATCCGAGAGGAGTTTTGACCTTAACTGAGTGGTGCCATTTTTAATTGGGTTATCCTAAGTGCTAAAACTATTGTACCAAGTAGCACATAACAACACTTATGTCGCCTACTAATATTCTATCATCGTCTAAATACATTTAGGTTGATAAAAACTGATTTGCTTTTCTAGCTTTATGTTAGAGATTATTTATTTTCTCCTCATTTTCATCTCATCTACTTCTAATTAAGTTCTAAGTAATTAATCACTTTGTATTCAATTAATTTTCACCTTTATAGAATCTTCTTACATATTGCTGTCTTAGAATAATTTACTTTCTCCATCCCCCTATTTTTGCTGGAATTCATGAAAGATTTTCTTGGTTAATATACGCAGGTGAAATTAATCGTTTGTTAAGATTCGGAAGCGGGAGCTGGATATACCTCAAAGCCACCACTCATTGTCAAATTACAAGGATTGGCGTAACAAATTCATGGAAATAATATTTAGGAAGAGTTAAGCGGACCATAGGCTATTTCTTGAATTACTCCCTTTTAGAGTGTTTCACTGCACACTACAACAACCAAAATTAAGATGGCGATCCTCCCAAAAGAAGCCAATATCCAAGGTGTTGCAATGATTCACTACAGGACTAGAATGGATAAGAATGCGGTCATCCATACCTATTAACTTGTATATAGTTACCAACAACTAACCCCAACTCTATATAATGCCCATAACTTCTTTTTCCTACTAATTATGCTATTAATCTCTATCATTAATCTAACCCAAAGCACGACGATCTCTTATCGTATACCAACAACACCCATCTATATTTAATATGTAATAATAAAATTAGGTCACTTTAAATTCTACACTGTTCGTCACACAATTATTCACTTAACTAGAGTAGAGTCCATTATTGTCCCTAATCTACAATTGAAAGGTCCAACCCTCTCTTAAAATTTTTTTATAATTCTCATATTTTATTGGGTTCACAGAATATTCATTCAAATGCAAGTTTTACGGTCAGGAGACAGTTTCTTTTATCAACCAGGATGTCGTCATTACTCTCCATATGATGATATGGCAGAGTAAGATTGGGTAAAACTACGCTCTACTACTATGCATAATATTTAGTGGGGCTTAGACCCGCAAATCGGTATAGAGATAATGATGATGCAGTTCTGTCATAGGTAATCAACAATGTAGATATAAGTCGTATAATACAGACAATCCCTTTCATTCAATGTGGTAATCATGTGGAACAAGAGGAGCTACCACCGAAAGCTGAACGTCATGTGACTTATATAAGAAGAGCCTCTCAATTTAGAAAGAATGACACATGGGATTTTTGTAAATTGTTAGTGTAGGCTCAATAAGTATGCACAAAGATATTGGATGGAATTGATTAATTTGCCATCGGAATCCTTAGTTCCTTTTTCTCTGTTGCTAACTAATATAAGTGAATACCACATCTTCCATAGTGACCCATAACCTATATAATGTCTCAATTATTAACTCAGCTATATTAGCTGTACCAACCTCCTTAACTACAAAATCAATGACTTATGCTCCATTGGCTTTGAAACTGCCAACCTACTTAGAATTCATAAACGATATGTTACTTTACGTTTACATTCCATTTCAACGACGGTGACAGAGAGATGTAAGGAGTGGATCTACCAAGGAGTTCTCTTAGATAAGCTTGATCTAAGGTACAGCAGGTAATATTATACTCTATGCCTATTTCTGTTCGTACTGGCGCAATCTCAATGGATCAATCTATAGATCGTACCTAATCGGGGGCTATTAACAAACTTAGTTCACACAGTAAAAAACAATTTCTATAATTATGCAGACAATTTAAAGAAAAAAGATTTTTTTTTTTTTTAAAAAAGATAGATTTTGGTCCAGAAGTAGTAGACAACTTAGTTAAAACTCTGCGAGTTGATTGACAACTAAGTTCATAGAGAATCAATGATTTTTTTTTTTTTTTTTTTTTTAATATTTATATTAGCATTGCATTGGAAGAACTAGTTAAATTAAGCTTTTGATATTGAGGACGCTAGTCGCGCTCGAGACTTAAGGAGCCGCTAGTAACATTTAAAAACTCGCTTTTAGCCTGCAATGGAATCAAAATTGCTCTACATGAATTGGCAAGGGATGTTATTTCTCAACGCTAAGATAATTGTAAGAAATTATTGTGAGGTAAATTGTTTTTGATGTTGTGACATATCGATAATAGGTGCTTGTTAATCAATAACCTTCTCTCAATCTGGCGCACATATCCTAAAATTGAAGACTTGGTTAAATAAGGAAATTGATCGATCAAATTACAACAAAGCAAAAAGTAGCTTCCTATGTGTAAATATGGAACTGCGACGATTTCAAAAGAGAACTATTCTGAAGAGTACTATGCTATGTGTTGAATATCTCAACGCGACTGTTGGCCATATGTTGACTCTCTCTTGGATGATGAGAACCCTGTTCGCTGTAAATTGAATTTGTATTTATTTCTATGAATTAAAAATATAAAAGCTGGATGTAAATTTTGAATTAAAAAAAAAAAAAAAAAAAAGTTAAATTAAATAATTTTACTGGGTTGGGCAGTAAGTGCTTTCTCGCATCAAGGCTTCTAGTTGAAGCAGTGTTAAAATAGATAACTTCTACCAGCCTCAATATAGGTGGCTTTATCTACTCCTTCCAAAGTTGGAGTGGGTAAGACTTTCATTTAAGTGCTGCAATGCTCATAGGTTTTGATCATTTTTTGTGCGCTTTATCTCTTGGTTCCTAACCAATCTTCATTACGTTCTTCATGTCTCTTCACACCTGGTCCACAAAATTTGATGTACTTATGTTGGTGTAAAAGTTTTTGCTTATTGAAAAAATAACGAAGATTCAATGCGCTCTAACTTACGCGGAGCTATATTTTTTGTTCAGTAATAATTTCATACAGTGACTGATCTAATGAAAAGAATAAAAAGGAATGTCGAATCAAGAGTCGTTTGGACGTTTTTGCATTTTGGATCTAGTGCTCAATTTATAAAGGAGATTGTACTAATGACATTCAAAAGACTGGTTAATCATCTATGAAATAAGGGTGTGAGATAGTGATAAACATTTGGAGAGTCAGAATCTTTAAATGAATGTAAAGATAAAGTTACTTGCGTAATTCACAGCAGAGTGTAATAGGTAAGTTTCGGAAAATTTTGCTTTGCCTTAACCGTCGCTCTGGCATTGACAATAAAGGGGTAAGTGAGGATCCTTACTATTTTGCTTTCTAATTAGAAATGGAGTAGAACGAGAATCTTAAAAAAAATTTTTTTTTTTTTTTTTTTTTTAAAAATTGTAATTGAGTCTTTATATATTAATCCAAAGAATGAGATTACAAATTTGAAGAAAAAAAAAAAAAAAAAAAAAAAAATTAATATCTTTTGAATGCCAACAGAGAACTTCAATCAAAGATCTCGTTTAGTGGATATAATTTCAATTTAACTTGTGTGTCATATAGTGATTGAAGAGTGGTACTTTATTTGTTAATTAGTATCTCTACTTGGATGGATCTATTGATTTTTAAACATACTCTCAGATGACTTGCTGAGTCTATTGGCTGAATTGTTAGTATATGTAGTTACAGGTAATACGACTCACATGTCCCGCAGCTACAAATCGAGTTAATAATTGTATGGAGTTTTCACAACCATAAATTTGTGGTACCAACTTAAGGACAATGGGATTACGTTTTACAACATGTTGTGCTGAGAAGTGGGCTATAGTATTTCTACAGATTATCTACGCATGGGTTCTAGATCTCGATAGATTTCATTTGATCATTTAGTTATACTTTCTTAAAGTTTTATTTTTTAAGAAATTTTTTTTTTTAATTTATAACAATATTTTCTTAAGATTAGAAGTTTCTATCGATTATAGAATTGAACGGTAAGGTCATAAATTTTCTGCATAATCACTCGCATTCTGTAATCCTGAATAACTATTTAGAAATCACACTTTTAACAAATGTTGGATGGAAGTATAAAGTGAAAGACGATTTAATACATTAGAATGATACAAATACACAAACATATCTCTAAACATGTTGGGGGACAAAAACGATATTTTTTTTTTTTTTTTTTAATTTCAAAAATTTAGACCAACTACAAGAGAATTTACCATAGTAGGCGCTCAGCAAGATTAAGAACGAAATTCAAGAACATCTATTCCCTTCGTGCGAGTTACATTTGAAATAGAAAAAGTTCCATCTAAACACAAGAGCGCCGCTACCACAATGAAGAAAATGAACGGTTTTTGGATAATAAGGTCCGTCGCCTGGAACTATTCACCACGTACATAGTCGTTGAACTAAAATTATTTTTGTAATAGATGTAAAGAGATGTTTGCGGGTTTTTTTTGAGGAGGTATTTATGTAACCTCATGCTAGAAATTGGTGTAGGTGGAATGTGTGATTAAAATAAGGACGCCAGAGCTAATAGCAACCCTAATCGAAAAGGACTAAATGCGGAAACAATTCCATGACACTCAAAAAAGTATGAGTGAATTGTCACATTACTCTAGATATATTTGGTTTTTTAAAAATAATAATAAAAAATAATAATGATAGTAGACTAATAAAAAAGGGTGCTTTATGATCGGATCCGATTTGTATATCTGTGGTGTTTATTCGAATCCAATCTGAAAATTGGCGAATATGATCCAATCGCAACACTAATCGAAGACCATCGGATTGGCAGATTTTTGGTTGTAAGTATCCGCGTATCCGTAAAAAATAAAGAAATAAATAATAAATATTTTTTATATTTATTTCAACTAATTATGATAATAATGTTGTATTTATTTTAATTTTATTATTTAAAAAAAGTAATGTTTAAAATATTATTTTAAGAGTAAACATATTTAAAAGAATCAAGAAAATAAATTTAAATTGATTTTTTAATAAATAAAACTTTTAAAAATATTTTTCGTATTTTTGGCAAATATATCCGATATCCAATCCGATCCGCAAATGTGTAGATCGAATCGGATCGTATTCATGCTTACAAACTGCAGATATTGGATTCGATTATTTTAATGCGAATTGAATCAAAATTTTGGTCATATCCAATCGATCCAATACGCGTTTATCCCTATTGAAAAGGACTAATTGCTAAAAATTCCTTGACACTTGAAAGTAAATGAGTGAAAACTGCCACATTACTCAAGATATATTCCGATCCTTTTGAATATACAAAAAATCAAAAAAGAAAAAATTTAAATTATCATATCGCATATATCCCCAATCAAATGTATATATTGTTATCTTTTTGGACTTTAAAGAACTTTTTAATAACAACAATCCCATCTATAAAACTTACAAAAATAATATAAACACTTTTCAATCATAATAATAAATTTTTATTTTATATTTATATTTGGATACATTGGTTTAAGAATATACTAAAATGGTTCTATGCAAAAGTATAGGACCTATGCTAGAGTAATTAATAAAATCCCCTTCTTTAGTTTCTATACACCTAAAAAATATAACAAGTAATTATGTGTTATTTAATTTATTATATTAATTAGGCCACATAATCTGGCAACAATTGTGCAGCAAACCTCTTTGAATTCTGCATACTCTGAAATGCAGCTGAAGAGTGGTGAGGATTTTGAGTGTTGTTAACTGCACCAAACTCATTTGAATGTTGTTCACCACTCATACGATCCAATCTTCTTCCTAGTTGAATGTTCTGGAATGTGTCACAATGTGGAAGACCAAGAGTGAGTGATACACCATTATTGTTACTATGATTAATTTACCTGAGAAATCTTGTAAAATTTTCAGCAGCAGCAGCATCAAATCTTGCAATTTCATCAATAGGGTATTGTCCAAATCCACCAATGAAGTTTGTTTGGTTCCCAACATTATTGATGAACGAGTATTCATTGTTGTTTTTTATTATTATTATTATTATTGTTTTTGGCTATTTGATGAACAATTTCATTGCTCCTTGGCTTCTTAGGACTACTACCTTGTGTGATTCCATCTAATAATTCTGATGACCCCATGAAGCTGCAATCTGAACTATTATTATTGGTTGTTGTTCCTTGAATTTCCACCAATTTGCGAAGTTGGTGTTTTCGGAAATTGAAAGACGCTTTTTTCTTGTGGGTTCGAATTGAAGCTCTTTTTGGTATCAGATTCAGAATTGCTGTCTCGAGGTGGTGAATTTTTAAGCATTGTTGGAATCTTCTTGCTCTTGCTTGATTTGTTGTCCTCAGAGACATTGTTGTTGTTACTATTGGTTCCTATATGATCCTTCATTTCCTTCTAAGTTACAATTTCCTCCACAATTGGTTTTCCAAAGCCTAACTCTTGCATTTATGAACCAATTTGATACCTGATCAATTCATAATAATAATCTAT
>QBTX01002538.1:0-18394 GCA_003063285.2 Arachis monticola
TGGACGTTCGACTTGTCCGACCTCTTTGGTAAGATGGTTGACCTTGCGCTCTGTACCGACATCTCTTTGGTCTGTGAGGGTAGAACCTTCGAACTTGTCACGGACCTCTTTGGTGCTGAGGTTGACTTTCAACTATGTCCGACCTCTTGTGTGTGAGATGGACCTTCAAGCTTGGTCGACCTTTTTGGTGGAGGTGGACCTCAAACGCGGCCGTAACCCTTTGGTGGTGAGGGTGGACGTTCAACCAGTCTTGACCTATTTTGGTGTGAGGTGAGACCTTCAACTTTTCGACCTCTGGTGTGTGGGGACCTTCAACTTTGTCTCGACTTCATCTTGGAGTGAGGGCTGGACCTTTAACTCGTCGACCTCTATTGGTGTGCAGGTGGCGACCTCCCAACTCGTGACTACGTTAATCCGACCAGTTTGGTGTGAGGAAAGGTGGACCTTCAACTTTGTCCCGTACCTCTTTGGTGTGAGGTGGAGCCTTCAACGCGCTCGACCTCTTTTGTTTTTGATTGGGCCGAGTTGATGGGAATCTTCTTCAGTCGTTGCATATTTGCGTAGGTAGATATCCACCACAGAGACACACCCAAGGCGGGATTGTAAATGTGGTTTTTCTAGGCTCTCTCGCATGATGATCTTCTTTTATTCTTGGACATCTGTTATCCTTATCCACGAGGCAGGAGTAGAATGTCTTGGTTTTTGCAGATCTCTCCTAGTCGCAGAGTTTTCCTCCATCGTTGCATGTACTAACTTTGCAACGTTCCTGTATCCTCGTTCTGAGATGTTCGGTGCTTCATTGGATATTGAAGTGGCTAAAGGTGTCCTTCTCGTTTAGACCATTGAATGAAAACCCCTGATAGCTGCTTCTGTTGGCAGACCTTTGTATGCCCATACATGGTTTTATTGAATCCTTTCACTGTCAGTTCGCATCGGAAGGTACTCCTCGATCTCCTTGCTGGATCCCAGTAAGAGGCTTGATGCGTGGTTGGCTTTGTCCTTCTTGGCTGGAGAATAACGGCTTGCATCTGAGGCCTCCGTGAAATAGCATTCCTGCGCTTCTGAAATTGCTAAGATCGATAAGCTTGGTATCTGATTGCCGTCGTTTACAGAGTCATGTTTGGGAGCTTTAACGTCCTTTGGCACTTTAGCTTCCGATGATCTCTTTGTGAATGGCTCTTGATATTTGTGGGGGCTATCTTCTGACTAGGTATGAGCCTCTCGGTTTTTGTCAGCTTCGAGTTTTAGACTTAATTTATTCTTCTAACTCTCACAAGGCGTCGCCTAGCTTTCCCTTCGGAAGGTCCTTCTTGGCCGCTTACCCGTTGCATAGCTCGCCTCTTTTCCAGTTGTGCGAGGTGGTTTGGATTGAGCTTGTAGTGCTTCCATATTTTGATAGTTTGGAGTTTTTGCTTATCTCCCCTGTTTTGGGTGTTGCTTGAGCTTGGCAAGGGTGGACGTCCGTTGTTTTTATGCGGCGTCCTATTTTTCTGGATCAGAATCGTATGGCCGTTGTCATGAGTGTCCGCATGGTGATGGATGACTTCGTAGTTTCCCCGAGCCAACGGCCGCAATGTTCACGAGGCGTTTACCTGAAACTTATAGGTCGATCTCGACGAGATCTCTTTGTTGCGTCGGAGACCGACGTGTCCGGAGCGTGTACGCGCGCCGCGGGAGCTAGTTGTCCGACTTGTTGGACTTGGTGGGTCTGCTGATCCTTCGTCCCGGAGGGTGAGGGGTACCTGCAAGAGTCCGAGCTTAAGTTAGCCATGGGGGTATTAAACAGGTTTTTATGTAGAATCATGCAAGTAGGCCAGATATATACCTGGTGCTCCAGTGTATTTATAATAGTTTTTTTTTAAGAGATGTCCTTGTGTAGATAATGTTAGTTATCTTATCTTCATCTTTATTCTTATCTTTAAGTGAGTCATCTTATCTTAAAGGGAACCGCCTTTATCTTTACCGGGCTTGCCTGCTTGCCCTTTAGATTGGGCTGATGGTTCCTTCAGTTCTTGGCCTGCTTTGAGGCTCATCTTGGGCGATTTAGCGCGAGCTCGTGACAAGGGTCGCGGGCTTGGCCGACTCTCTGAGAAGAGGCGGGCATAGTGACTTTTGACCTGAAAGAGGTCTCGGTAGGCTTGCTCGCTAAACAACTCCCGGGTCGGACGACTTTGACCCAGGTATGAACAAATATGATTGATGCAGTCAAAAAAAACAAAAACAAACAACTGCAAAATTTTAAAAAAAAATCAAAAAATAGCATAAAACAGCACACCCTTGTGAGAGAAGAAACTTACTGATTTAAATTGCCAGATAGGGTAGCAGAATGGGGCAATTTAACGCCCAAGTACTGGCACTCATACCATTTGGCGTTAAAGCCAGAAGAACAAGCGCCAGAACAGGCTAAACTGGATTTTAATGCCAGAAGAAACAGCCTTGCAATCTGCGTTAAATGCACAGAGAAACAGGTTCAGCGGAGCTCAGGCGAGTAAACCCGAAGAAGAAAAATATACAAAGTACTTGCACGTTTAACGCCAGAAACAACCAGCAATCTGGCGTTAAATGCCGAAGATTTGCATTATTAAGCGGCAGTTATGCATGCTTAAATTGGATGCAGGGATGAATGATAAATCCTTGTCCCCTCAGGATCTATGGACCCCACAGCATCCCTCACGCTCTCCAAACAATTACTCTTTCCCCAAATACCCCTCACCATATCACACTCATTCCCTCTCGCCCTCATACACTCTTTCACCAATCCTATGCCAGCATCTCTCTTCCCGCAAAAACCCCACTAACCTCCAACTTTCAAATCAGATAACTTTTCCCTCCCAAACCAAACCCCATGAATACGAATCCATAACCCACCCCTCACCGCCTATAACCCTAGTACTCTATCATCTTCCAATATTCACACAACAATCACCTTCCACCATCTTCACTAAGCCAATTCAACTTCATAAATCTCTTTTATATTTCTTCTTCTTTCCTCCTTCTTTCTTTTCTTCTTTTGCCCGAACGGACACGAGGCAAAACCTTTAAGTTTGGTGTGGTAAAAAGCATTGCTTTTGTTTTTCCATAACCATTTATGCACCTAAGGCTTGGAGAAACCTCTAGAAAAGGAAAGGAAGGAAAAGTTTTCGCTCTCCGAGTCATGATAGAGTGGAGAGATTCATCTCAAGGGTCCATCACAGACACGTCTCATGAAGTTGTGGCCAAGAAGAAGAGTGATCTTTGAGGTTCCTTTCATGCTCAAGAAAGAATTAGTATCCGTAATCCGACATGAGATCCGAAGAGGGGTAGGAAGTTCTCACCAACCCCATTCAAACAAGTCGAATCTTAATTGGTTCAAGAGTTCTATGCCAATGCCATGAATCACTAGGACCTGACAAAGTAATGAACCCCCCCGAATCCAAAGATTGGCTTACAATGGTTCAGGGGAATACTTAGATTTCAGTCCGGAAAATGTAAGTTTGCATTCCACTTGCCAATTTGCAAGAAAATGCACACCACTACACTAGAAGGGTCAACTTTTTTCAAAGGTTGGACAAGTCATCATGCATATGTGTTGGGAAGGAGCTCAAAAGAAATGAGACTCAAGAGGCAATCCGGTTCGAATTGAGAAGACCGAACCTTAAGCCTGTGGCTAAAGGATTTTGGAGTTCATCAACGCTCCATTCATTCCTACTAGGAACCATTCGAAGTGGACTAATGGATTGGGCATCAAGATCCATAGTATCATGATTGGGGGAAGTAGAAGTTCACAAGATCATACTCTCTAGAACATCTACAAGGTGGCAGCTGAAAGCAACTCCACTTGTTGCAAGGTTTACCTTTCCTAATCTCATTTGTCATCTATGCAATAATTAGCTTGGGATTGACATAGAAGGAGACATCCTCATTGAAGACGACAAAAGCCCATCACTAAGAAAAGGATGAGCAAACAAGAGATCCCAATCATCATGGACCTCCACAAAGCGATGAGGAAATTCCTCATCAACGAATCCCTTAGATGCCTCAAAGGATGCCACATTTCCTCCACACAACTATTGAGAATAACTCAACACCTCTTTGGAAGGTTATTACAAAAACGATGACCAACTAAGGTGGGAGCACCACAGGAGCACTCCATAATTCTCTATGAGATTGAGAGAGATCAAAGAGCTATGAGGGAGGGAGCAACAAAGGCAAGGAAGAGACTATTAGAGGAGCTCAAGAGTCCCATTGGTTCTTCTAAGAGGAAGACACCACCCTCACTAAAGGTGGACTCATTCCTTAATTCTCCTTTGCTCATATTTATTTTTCTATTTTCAATTTTTATGCTTATTGTGTCATCTATGTTTGTGCTTCATTAGATGATCAAGTGTCAAGTGGATATGTCGTAAAGCTATGAATAATTCCTTGAATCTTCACCTCTCTTAAATAAAAAGGTGCTTTAATTATAAAAAGAATAAGAAGTACTTGGGATCTTCAAATTTTATCTTGAAATTAGTTTAATTATTTTAATGTGTGGTGCAAACTTTTTTTTTTTAAACTTTTTGTTTAATGCTTGAACAGTGCATATTTTTTATATTAAGTTTATTCTAGAATGTTAAAATTGTGGCTCTTGAAAGAATGATGACAAAAAGAAATGTTAGTTGATAATTAAACTCAAAAATCATGAAATTTATTTTCTTAGATAGCAAGAAAAAGTAGTGAATTAAAAAAAAAAAAAGCTTGCGGAAAAAAAATGGCCCAAAAAAAAGAAAGAAAAAGAAAAAAGCAAACAGAAAAGAACCAACCGGCCCTTAAACCAAAAGGCAAGGTAAAAAGGATCCAAGGCTTTGAGCGTCAGTAGATAGGAGGTCCAAGGAAAATAAATCCAGGCCTAATAAGTTGCCCCTAACCATGTGCTGGTGTCATGAAGGTCCAAGTGAAAGGTTTGAGACTGTGTGGTTAAAGTCGTGATTCCAAAGCAAATAGAGTGTGCTTAAGATCCCTGGACATCTCTAATTTGGGACTTTAGCAAAGCTAGTCACAATCTGAAAGGTTCACCCAGGTAATGTGTATGTGCCATTTATGTATCCGGTTGTAATAATGGAAAACAAAAGTACTTGTAGGGCCACGACTAAGACTCATAAAGTTAACTGTATTTCAAGAATTAACACACTGAACTAGGAGAATCAATAACACATCTGAATTCTGAGTTCCTATTAGATGCCAATCATTCTGGAATTTCAAAGGATTAAAGTGAGATGCCAAAACTGTTCAGAAGCAAAAAGCTACTAGCCCGCCCATCTAATTGGGACTAAGTTTATTAATATTGTGAGATTCATTGTAGTATATTCTCTTCTTTTTATCCTATTTAATTTTCAGTTGCTTAGGGACAAGCAACAATTTAAGTTTGGTGTTGTGATGAGCGGATAATTTATACGCTTTTGGCATTGTTTTTACATAGTTTTTAGTATGATTTAGTAGTTTTTAGTGTACTTTTATTAGTTTTTAAGCAAAATTCACATTTCTGTACTTTACTATGAGTTTGTGTGTTTTTCTGTGATTTCAGGTATTTTTGCAATTTTGCTCATTCCTTAGTTCTTTGATTTCTTAGTTTTTTTGAATCTTTAATTTCTTCCTCGAAAACCCTTTTTTGCCTTAACAACCAAGGAAGTAACACTTCAATTGCATTCCTAGGGAGAACGACTCGATGTTTAGATACTCTCGGTTATATTTTTGTTTTGAATTGAAACATTTGATATGGGAAGTAATTTTTGGTCTAGAGTATACTTTCAACGATGGAATTCTATTTGTGGAAATCTAGATTGATGATAAATTTCTCTCTGTCAAAATTTGGCACCGTTGCCGGGGATATGCAATTGGTGTTAAATCTTTTGGTGTTGTGAATATGTTGATAGTGTAAATAGCACTTTTTGGTTGTTTGTTTGCTTTTGCTAGTAGGTTTGTGTTTATGTTTTCTTGATGACTTTTTCACACCATTACCACAGTGCACCCCAATGGAACCTAAACACTTACCTTTATAGTCACCAATCTTACACACCATCACCCCACTATATACAAAACCAAAACCCTCACCCTCATGAGTTTGATTGTCAACCTTCATCATCTCAATCTTCATCTTCATATATGGATCAAGCCACACAAGACGTACTTCTCATGCTCATTCAAGGACAACAAGAGTTCCAGAAGAAGCAAGAGCTCGCCATGTCTACCATAGCAAAAGCTTTGGATCATTTAGCTTCATCGCGTCATGCCATAAGCAAGAAACTCTAGTGGATGAACAGGAGGAACCAAGTGAAAAGTGTGGACTGAAAGAAGAATTACAAAATCAAGAAGAAGATGTCAAGTCAAATGAAGAGCTGGTAGGAATTGATCAAGAGGATTCCATCATCCAAGATTTTTTGTCCAACTTGGGTAATTCCTTCGGTAACCTTTATGAGTCTCCACTAGTAGAGTTGGAAGGAGATATTGATGTGGATTTCACACAACCTCCAATTTTTTACTTGAGTGATGATGAAGAAGATTTAAAAGAGGTTAAGGAAAATTTTAGGTTCCAAAAGGTGAAGGTAGTTGTACAAGATGAGTGGGTGAAGAATTCTCCAACAAGGTTTCTAGGCCCACATCAATATGCCGTTCTAGAAACGGATGGCCAACTTCGAACCTTTCTTGGAGTAGTGGATGGTGATGGGAAGAATGTTAATTGGCAATGGAAGGGAAAGTTAATCACAAGGGTCAATTTAACATTTGAAGCTCAATTTTGGTGCAAGAGTCAAATTGGTAGATTCCGGGTAGTGCACAAGCATGTCAATGGTGATAGAGGAATTCAAGTACGGGATCTGGGCATTGGTCTTAAGAGTCAACAATTAAGGATCCTAGTTGCTAGGTTGAAATCTCTTGAGAGTTTGAAGAATTTCATATGGGACCCCGGATGTCAAATCAATAGCAAACTTGGTTGGACATTCAAGGAAGAGTGGAAGCATAAGCCGCCATAACAAGGATCTTCTCACCAAGTCCAACTTAGGACTATAAACCAAAGTGCTAGGTGGGAGACACCCCACCATGGTACTATCCTTCTAACCTTCTCTCTTTTAGCTTTTATTTCATGAATAATTGGTTAGTTTGCTTGGTTAGTTAGTTTTATTTTGATGTTTGTTGAGTAATTTTGGTGAAATAATGTGTTTTAAGGAGTTTTGTGATGTTTTGGGACTTAAAAACCTGTTTGGGATGTTGATAAACCCCATTTGTAGGGTTTATCTTGTATTATTTTAGGGGATTTTATCACCTTTTACCCACATTTATTCAATGAAATAGCATGGTTTTGTATATTCTCCTTTAATTGTGCTTAAGAGTGAAAACATGCTTTTTAGGACNACAGTTATGCAACAAAGACCTTATGCACATGAGTTTTACTTATGGAGGGATAGGTGGGCGACTCGTACTTCAACCTGATGGGTGTGGAGGTGAGGGGGGGCCGAAAGACGCTCATTATCGTCCTACCGCTTAGTGAATGCATGCCTGACCCAACACTCCTGTCTATTTGTAAGAGCTTGAGTGTGTATCTCTTGGTCTATTGGTTCACGATGCATGGTGGCCTCTCCTGACAACAAAGCACCCCGCCCCTCCCCCCTCCCCATTTCGTGAGATCAGAATCTTTTTCGTTTCGGTATAAGCTAGAATAAAATGGGCAGTATTCTTGAGATTCCGGAAGAGCTAAACCTTGTCTGTGGTTTTCCAAGTAGGATCTGGGATAGGATGACTGTGACGAGCTCAAAACTCGCGACTGTGGGCGCAGTGACCGTTGGCGCAAAAAGGAATCAATAGATCATATTCCGACACGATCGAGAACCGACAGCTGATTAGCCATGCGAGAAACCATAAAGGACCATTTTCACTAAGAGGCGATTGGGATGTAGCCTTTGACAACGGTGAAACCCTCGCATACAGCTTGCCATGGAAACGGAGTCATAATGATGTCGGATGAGCCACAGTATGAAAGCGGGCTTCAGAGGGACAAAGCATCGTTCATTACGCTTATTGATTTCCAACAATGAATTGCATGAGTATTTCTATCCGCACTATTTTAATGTTCTATTTCATACTTTAATTATCAATTCAACGCCCATACCCATTTGGAATCCGGCCTTGACTAAAGATTACAACGATCAACCATAATGCCGTCTGCTTCTACAACGCCGCACAACTCCCTCGTGGACACCCCGCACCCTATACCTCACCCGGTCAATCCGTCATCTCCACCTTCGCGACGCCACCCAGTGCACTTCGCTGTCCACGCCCCCCAAAGAATTCGACGTGCATGGAGATTTGTGTACAACGGATTTTGGTGTACCTCAGGCATCACTATGTTGGTGTGTGCTTTTCCTTGTTGTCTTCATGTTTTCTCCTCCTCTCTGCCACCATCGCTTCCATCCTCCTCCACTGTTTGGCCATCCATTCTTTCCTTCAAGGCATGAAATCACTCACAAAACTATATCACGGCATCGAATGAATAAAGGAGAATTAAATCGCTCTATCAAAGCACAAAATTACATGTACTTTTGACATTTAGGAACAATTAGGGATCAAAATCACAAAAGTGATCTATTTGGGTGGCCTTAGAATGTTGTGAGTCTCTTGCTAGAATCCATTCAAATTAAGGCAAAATAATTGAAAATATAGACTCATCAATTCCCCACACTTAAACAATAGCATGTGCTCTAGCTAAACCAACAAGGAAAATGATCAAAAAGGGGGGAAACTAAGCTTTTGATGGCAACCTAGATTTCATAATGCATCGCAAGCTATATAGTAGTCGGCTATATATCTTAAGATCTATTCTATCTGAGGGTCGTATAATTTGACGTGAATGACTAAAGTCATAGGCAAGGCGCCAATTCGTCCAAGAAATTATTAAACTTGATAGGCGCTATAGCAGAGAATTAAATTCAAACTATGGCATAAGATCTAGATAATTGATTCACTTATCAAGATTAAGCAACTTGCAGGAATGCATGTTATAGAGAAGTGGACCGCATCACGCAGCCCTCGACATCACGGACCCTTCACTAGGTGGTCGTCACTACACTCAATGCACTCGGTGTTTATGGGTCAGATTCACTCCTCAAATCTCCTTCCGAAAACAAACTTGCAAGGATTGCTTATTCATTGAAACAAATAACCAACAAGTAAATGCATGGATCGCAATTATCATACGACGGACTCGTCAATATGTTGTAATGGAGTTAGGGTAAAGGTAAGGATAGATATTGCCAGGTGGACAAATGCAATTGTATCCTCAATTAGTTTAAGTCTCCACATCAAGTTGAAGTTATAGTTGACCATAATTCGAGAAAACAAAGCAGTGCATCCTTAACGCTGTCCACCATCATTTCATGTTTAAAACTCAACACTACATATAGTGCTTTTCTCAAGCATCAACATAACTGCGAGTATACTTTCCTAATTCAATTGTTTCTTTTACTCTACTCATTGATGTATTATGTCGATGACCCTGCTGTTTTAAGTAGACGAGTAAAGAGCTGGAATGGATGTTTTTGATTCCTTTTTGGTTATAGTACCATTTGACAATATGGCTTAAAGATCATCTTGCTATTACATGAACCCGTTGCTTGGCCTTTATTCCCACCAATAGGATGGTACACGAGAGCACTAAGAAAATACTCGGTTGGATTTCACAACCTAAGGATGGAGCATCTGGACCCATTTCTACATCCAGGTTAGTTACACTCATCGGTTATACTAAATGTTTCCCAAAATTCCTCTACACTTAAGAGCCGCTAAACACCACCTCTCCTTTCAACTACTAAATTTAGCTATATCCCAAGTGTACCACCTATCCCAAAAGGTTAGTTGCATCAAGGCGTTTGTAGATAGGCGGATTTATCAAGACCGTGTGTTGAATGATGCTCAAAAGAATAGAAGAAGTCGAATTCTTGCGGCTATATATGAGGGAAGCTTGGCTGGACAAGGAGTAAGTCATAAGCACACTGAGCGCGTAAGATATCCAAGGATTGGTCGCCATCTACTATGGGAAAAGTAAGCTTTAAAAAAATCGGCCTCATCATGGCTCAACGACATAGTTTTTCACACACATGGAACTCCAAAAAACATTCGGAGAATAATTCCCATATTGTGATGAAGAGATAACACGAACTGAATTTACAGCGAAAAGATGTTGCATTAGAGAAATGAGAAGAGACTCATTAATACGGCACGTGAGAGACACTGATTCACCTGAAGAACAACGCCTGGAAGAAGTGGCATACAAACAAAACATTCAGTTGAGGCAGTTAAATTACTCGATAACAACCAACCATCTTAAATAGCTCTAATAAATCTTCTGCAAGCCAAGGAATGTTGGTATTCCTCCCTTGCGCGTAATTCACAATGGGTGAGTTACACCTCCGTAGAAAATTAATTGTTAGGCAAGAGTTTGCTAAAGATATATGATATTGTTTCTTCCAACACAATTTTTCAGATGAGTCCACTTGATAATTGCCCTGAGTGAAAAGTATCTTTTGTTTTTTTCCGCTAACAGACAAAGGATGTTTGACTATTCGCTATCAATACAGGTGTTGCTAAATGCTAATAATATTACTACTAGTGTTATGGTGATGTGAATCCCACAAAATAAGTTTTTGTACAAAAGAATACATGTCTCTCAGCTAGTCGCTACAGTACCAATGGCAGCCTAAGATCTTCTACAAGAGCAGAAGGCCTTGAGATGTCTAATCTTGAAAACCCTAGTCACCAAGTGGCAAGCGAGTTAAAATGATACAGGCTAAAGGCCACAAATGGACTATACCACAATAATCACCATCGATCCGATGAGAAATCAGTCCTCAAAACATTATCTGTATATGAATCAAATCACAAAAAACTCCTTGAGTAACACCCATAGCTGACTAAAAGGTAAAATAAGATTTGGTCGGAGATCAAAGTAGTTTGCAAAAATAATAGGACTGAACAATATAGTAAGCCATATACTATCATTCTATATTTCTCTAAGAACAGATGAAGAATTTTACGAACAAAACACTTACTACAAATAAGTATACCAATATTAATAGAGTATAGTCTCTTGAACTTACTTCAATAAGGCCACTTCAGTTTCAATGATATAATAAACAAGCATCTATTCCATCAGGAAATCTAAGAAGTCACATAGATATGAGCCATACTGAGTAAGGAGTAAGAGATCAACCATATGAGCGAAACATTACTACATCCCAGTTGATTATCGATAGGCCAATAAACAGAAGAGCAAATCTCAGATGAAGATGTTGACCCAAGAAGCCCAATTCGAGCAATTTTAAGTCCAAAGATGGAGGCCTACTAAAGGTATCCGAGCGAGAAAAGCCGTTTAAAAACTGCATGAGAGATAAACGGAGAAAGTGAACTACAGTGGTAGGATTGAAAAATGCCTAAGTTGAGGAAGGACCGTTCGCTGGCATAAGAGATAGTGATTCCTTACAGCGAGGAGTTCCCCTTAGATAAAAAGACAGGATCCGACAATCTCGACGTACTCACCACCAAGGGAGACACGAATAACTAAAGAAAGTAAGCTCCAAATTAAGATGCCTTCTCACTTGCCCTGCCCCACTTAATCATCGCGAACTGGGGTGATCAACTCTATACAGCTCCGCTCCTGAAGAATATTCAGCTCTCGCTCGCGGGTGGATTGGTAGAATTGACGGTGGTAGAGAGACCATAGATGGATGAGCGTCAAGTGGAGGACGGACACGGGAGCGCATAGATGCGCCTAATGACGATATGCCGTAGGCGTATCATTGTAACGTCTCAAATCATCGTCATAGCGCAGTCTTTTAGGCTTCTTAGAGTATTGTGGCCTACTAAGTAGAACTCGGGAAACTGAGAAACCATCACGCTTTTGCCTCAACTAGTGAAAGGTCTCCATATACATAGGTCCATCAGAGATGACTCTAACGCAGGCTTCACCTCGCCACTAAAGCAAGGCATGCTCCCTGGCAAGTTCTTTAAGTCACCTTTTGTCCCTCGCCATTCGCGTGCGACCGACATGAAGCTTTATTGTAGATGAAGCCTCTCGAGTGATCCAGTCGGTGCAGTCGACCAGTGGCTGGCCTCTCTCTCAGGGCGGAGGATACGGTCTAAGCTGCATTAGGTGGACCCACAGGATCCACTCAGGAGCTGGAGAGCTGGAGAATCATTGAAGTACACAGACCTGCCTGATTCTCAGTATCACCAACCTGTTGGCAGAAAAACGATTTCCAGTTGCGCAACTGAGCATAAGCCCACTGGAAGCCGAGAGCTAGAGGGGTTATTCGCGCGCTGAACACAAGTGCTATGGTATGAGGTGACAGGTTGGAGATCGTGTACCACCATTTCTCTACCAGACCCCCTGCTGAGCCAATCTATAAGGCGTGTACGGGAGCTACAGCTGAGTGAGATAGGCGAGAGCAGAATGAATGCAGGAGTCTCAGTGCACTGATTGGTGGCAAGGAAACCATTTCCTAGCCACAGCAGAAGCCGTGATAGATACGGAAAAGTTTGAAGTGACTCAAGTCGATTATTTACATGGATGTTTGCGCATTCACTTATAAATATGAATAATGGGGGAACTTTAGAAATTGCGCTCTAGGTGTAAGAGGCAGCGAATGCAACAATACTCCCTCTCTCGTAAGACATAAACCAGGCAAACAAGAGAGTATAGTAGCACTGTAGAGAGCTTCTCTCTCTCGAGCCAATCCGAATAATAAACCCTTAGCGCGAGTCAGTAAGAAAGGATGCCGACCGCACTCACGTCAACACCACTCTAAAGAGATTGGTTGGGTGGCTGTGATAGAAAGCTATGGTCACCCCATTGGTTAAAATCCATACAGCTTACGTAGAACACTTCGGTAAACAAATTTGAGTGTTGAGCACAATAGGAAACTAAACTTCAATAAATAAAATCAAACTATAAAAGACTCTAAGTATGTGGAGTTTTGACAACTAAAATATACAACATTATTGCCGACGACTGCAATTTCTGAGCGTCTTGTGGAGCTCCATAAATAAACTCTACAGCACGATGCGAAAAGGGAGATACTCTGTACTATGGATACAAGAACAGACCAGCATATGCCCGCACTCGTCTGTTTAGAGCTCAATCCTTACGTGTCTAACTCACCTTCTATCCCAATTGGCTATATATCATGATGTTCATTATTTAGTGTGTTGTCACGCATCTATCTACGGTGGCGTTACGTTGGTCCAATACCCTCTAGTTGCGGTGTAAAAATATGATTACCTCTGGCGGCTGATCTGCACTCACGCATGGATCATATCCGTCTGGAGGCTCACCCGCACATGGTTGATAGGCTCATCCCATGCACTCCATTCGGGCAGTGAAACTACGCTCGACGGCCTCTGTCACAGCCGCATCGGCTAATCACGTGTTGGTTTCCCGGCCCTACTGGATATAAGAACCCTTGATTCTTTGCGTCTCACTATACCGCCGCAGCACCTTGCGAGTTTGAAGCACTCACGAAGTGTCGAGTAGGTCATTCCAACCGAAAAAATCAAAAAAATAAAAACAGAAAAAAAAAAAAAAAAAAAAAAAAAAAAAGGAAATGAAAAAAAATTTTTCACACCCTGAGGACACAAGGGTCTAGACTTCCGGATTCCCCGACGAGACCCTGCGAGCTCGGAATATCACAGTCAAGGTTAGACTTTCCGGTTTCCCATGAATGCCGCCATTTTTCTAGCTTATACCACGAGATTCTGTTGGGGAATCTGAAGAATACACATGTCAAGCTCTGTTGGCATGCTGTTATCAAACGTAAGTGGGTGTCAATCACGTGCGTTCATTGAGTGAGAATGACTAAGTTGAGGGTTAACTTATCATACCCGCACTTCATCATCGTCTTGGGTACGAATGAAATAGTCTTGGAATAATGAATACAGGAAAAGACGAGTTGTCTGAATAAATAGCACAAAAAGAGAAGTTGCATTATGAATCTGAGGTACACGTCAGAGCTCACAATAGACCCTTAACTAATTGGAGTGTGGGTGGGGGGGGAGGGGAGAACTCCACGTTGAAGCAATTCACATATGAGGTAACCAGGGTTCAGGGCGGCATTGCCCAGAAATGGCCAGACCCGGCCTATTGCTAGGTCAAAACAGAAATGATCAAAGACATCTAACTGACAGAGTCAGAATCAAATGTTACTAACAGAGCACTTATAATAGAACTAAGCGTCCTAGTGGCTTTAATGAGTAACGTAATTGAGGCATAAATCCACTTTCCGGGGCCCACTTGGCTGATCAGTTTGGCGTGGCTGAGCCTTTGATGTAATCTCCACGAAGATGAAGGCTGTGCGCGAAGGAGTTGAAACTCTCCGCGAGTTGATGACGTAGCTTTCTTTGGGCGTCATTATCAAGCTCGCAGCGAATACACTTAGCACTTTTTAGTCTGGACAGCAGTTGTCAATAGCACCGGTCCCAGGACCAGCAGCTTGGTACCTTGGCCGTCATTACACGACGCCAAGTTACGGTCGTCATTCTTACGAATAAAGTATTGGACTATTAATATATTGCTGGAACAAGCTCTGGATGTCTACTTTCCAACGCCATTGAGAGTCCGGGCGCCAATTGGAGCGTCTGTAGCTCCAGCCAAATCCTATTCGGAGTGCACGGGAGGTATTAGATTTCCACAGCATTGAGCAGCCCTTTTGTCAGCCTTCTTAAGAGTTTAGCTCAAATCCGCTCAATTTAGCACAGAATTTTACCTGAAATTGCATAAAAAAAAAAAAAAAAAAAAAAAAAAAAAAAAACTGCATGGTACATAGTTTAGATATAAATTGTGAATGGATGATGTGAATAGCTTATGCCTAGCTCATTTTGATCCTAATTGTTCATATCACGTTTTGCTTGTTGAAAATTAGGCGAAGAACTAGCAAATTTTTGAAAAATTTTGCATCCATCACAACATACATACATACATATATAGGAAATAATTTTGGTGAAAAACAACAAGAACTTTCCAAGTATTTTGGGCTTTCTATTGAAATTGGTTGGAAAATTATTTTCAAACTTGCTTAAACAATTTTTATGGAACATAGAAGAGTAAGGAACAAAATACCTTGTGAGTTTTTGAGCTTTAAAGAGTGGTTACACATTTTAACCACTAATTTTGTTCATTGTGTGTTATATCTCTTCTATGATTGTAATCTTGGTTTTGCTTGATTCTTTATTTCCAATGGTTGATGTTTTGAATTGCATTGAGCATGATTGAGGCCATCTTTGTTTAAAGCTTACTTTTCCCATATAGCCCACCCTTGGCATTCACCATTGTTAACTCCCTTGAGCCTTAATTACCCCATTGTTCTTGATTTTAGCACATCACAACCCTAAGCGAAAAACCATGAAATACCTTGGATTGTGTCCTTGATTAGCTTAGGTTGAAGGAGTGTGTTACGTTTAAGTGTAGAGGAATTTTGGGAAACATTGGTAGTGAGTGACAATGTTTAAATTGGGTATTTTATTGAAAATTGTGGAAAATGGGAACATTCATGTATGAACTACTTAAGCCATATACAATTCTAAAAAAAAAACACTTTTCGTCATAAAAAGGGCACAAAGTCATCCTGAAGAGTAAAGAAATAAATAAAGGAATTGCATATGTGATGTTTGAGAAAAGCATATATGAGTGTTAGTAAACATGAAATGATGGAAGGTTAGGATTGCACTTCTTTGTTTTGATTTGGTCAATATAGGTTAATGTGGAGACTTAAACTAATTGAGGATACAATTGCATTTGTCCACCTGGCAATATCTATCCCACCTTACCCTAACCCCATTACAACCATATGAAGTCCTTATGATAATTGCATCCATGCATTACTTGTTGTTGATTGTTATATGAAAAGCAAATCCTTGAAAGTTGATTGGAAGGAGATTTGAGTGAATTGACCCTAAACACCGAGTGATTAGAGTGTATACACACCTAGTGAAGGTCCAATTATTCAACTCTATGCTTCCACTTCTCTATAACATGCATTCCTGCAAGTTGCTTAATCTTGATAAGTGAATCAATTCTCTAGACCTTATTTGCATTGAATTAATTCTCTGCTTAGCCCTATCATGTTTATACTTTCTTGGAATTGGGTTGCTTGCTTGTTTCACCAAATTAATAGGACATTATAGATAGATAGATATATAGCATATATATACTTGCATGCATATAGATAGTTGCATTCAATAAGTTAGTTTCCCCCCTTTTGATCATTTTCCTTGTTGGTTTAGCATGAGGACATGCTATTGTTTAAGTGTGGGGGAATTGATGAGTCTATATTTTTCAATATATTTTGCCTTAATTTGAATGGATTCTAGCATATGAACTCACACTTAAGCACCCAAATAGCATACTTTTGTGTTTGATCCCTAATTTGATCCTAAATGTAAAAACATGCAATTTTGTGCTTTGATAGAGCGATTTAATTCCACCTTTATTCTATTCGATGCCGTGATATAGTTTGTGAGTGATTTCAGGCCTTGAAGGCAAGAACGGATGGCCAAAAGTGGAAGAAAGCATGTGCAAAGGAGAAAACATGAAGACAACAAGGGAAAGCACACACAACAAAGTGTGCGTGTGGTACACAAAATCGTGATACACAAATTCATGCAGCTGACCAGCAAGTGCACTGGGTCGTCCAAGTAATACATTACGTGAGTAAGGGTCGATTCCACGGAGATTGTCGGCTTGAAGCAAGCTATGGTCATCTTGTAAATCTTAGTCAGGCGGATTCAAAATGGTTATGGGGTTTTGATAATTAAAAGAATGAAATAGAACATAAAATAGGATAGAAATACTTATGCAATTCATTGGTGGAAATTTCAGATAAGCGTATGAAGATGCTTTGTTCCCTCTGAGCCCCTGCTTTCATATTGGCCTCATCCGATCATTCATACTCCTTTCCATGGCAAGCTGTATGTAGGTGGATCACCGTTGTCAATGGCTACCATCCATCCTCTCAGTAAAAATGGTCATCTACGGTTTCTCGCATGGCTAATCAGCTGTCGGTTCTCGATCGTGTCGGAATATGATCTATTGATCCTTTTGCGCACGGTCACTGCGCCCCACAGTCGCGAGTTTGAAGCTCGTCACAGTCATCCTATCCCAGATCCTATTTGGAATACCACAGACAAGGTTTAGACTTTCCGGATCTCAAGAATACTGCCCATTTTATTCTAGCTTATACCACGAAGACTCTGATCTCACGAAATGGAAGGCTCTGTTGTCAGGAGAGGCAACCATGCGTCGTGAACTAGGAGGCCAAGAGATACACACTCAAGCTCTTACAGATAGAACGGAGGTGTTTTTCAGGCATGCATTCATAAGGGAGGACGATAATGAGCGTCACGGATCATCACATCCATCAGGTTGAAGTACGAGTGAATATCTTAGAATAAGAATAAGCTTGAACTGAATAGAAGAACAATAGTAGTTTGCATTAATTCATGAGGAACAGCAGAGCTACACACCTTAATCTATGATGTGTAGAAATTCCACCGTTGAAAAAGGGTTCAAAGACCCGATCCCAAGATCAAAGATGATCAAAAGATGAAAATACAATACTAAAAGGTCCTATTTATAGTGAACTAGTAACCTAGGGTTTATAGAAATAAGTAAATAATGCAGAAATCCACTTCTGGGGCCCACTTGGTATGTGCTTGGACTGAGCATTGAAGCTTTCACGTGCATAGGCTTTTCTTGGAGTTAAACGCCATCCCTGGTGCCAGTTTGGGCATTTAATTCCAATTCTGGTGCCAGTTTGGGCGTTTTACACCAGAATTTTTATGCTGATTTGGAACGCCAGTTTGGGCCATCAAATCTCGGGCAAAGTATAAACTATTATATATTTCTGGAAAGCCCATAATATCTACTTTCCAACGCAATTAAGAACGCGCCAATTAGATTTCTGTAGCTCTAGAAAATTCATTTCCAGTGCAGGGAGGTTAGAATCCAACAGCATCTACAGTCCTTTTTCAGCCTCTGAATCAGATTTTTGCTCAGGTACCTCAATTTCAGCCAGAAAATACCTGAAATCACAGAAAAATACACAAACTCATAGTAAAGTTTAGAAATGTGATTTTTGCATAAAAACTAATAATTATATACTAAAAACTAACTAAATTATACTAAAAACTACCTAAAAACAATGCCAAAAAGCGTATAAATTATCCGCTCATCACTACACCAAACGTAAATTATTTCTTGTCTCCAAGCAACTGAAAACAAAATAGAATAAAAAGAAGATAATATACAATGAATAAAGTGCATCCCTTGAGGCATCTCAGGGATTTCATGGTGAGGAATTTTCTCATGTCCATGAGTGGGATCTCTTGTTTGCTCCATCCT
>QBTX01001113.1:0-49738 GCA_003063285.2 Arachis monticola
AAACCACCTCAATTCCCGCCATCTGCGGGCGGTAAACTATCTCGATCCCCACAGACATTTTCAATTGAAAAATAGCACACACGTGGGCGGTAAATAACTACGATTTTCACAAAATAATTTTATATCAAATCTGGTGGGCGGTAAACAACTACGATCCCTACAAAAATAATTCCAAATCAAGTTCATTCTCATCATCATATAGTATTTTACTTCATGCAAAATCATTCATTGTCATTATCCTCATTACTTGATACCCCATTTCATTATCTTCATTAATATAATCTCGGCATTCAACACTTCTTCAACCACAAATCATTATTTCTAAACCTCACCATTAAGTTAACTAAATCTCTAGGTTTTCCCCCTCCCTAAGATTAAAAACTAAATTAGAGACTTTAGAAAGTAACTATAAAGGTTTGAAAGTTAGAAATTGAATTAAAATCACAAAAATTGTATTTTTTTCAAAAACAGGGGTATTGCGTACGCATGGATGATCTCACGTATGCGAGGGTACAATTTGCCCCGCTCGCGTACGCGAGCTTTGTCCGCGTACCCGAGCTCCCCTGGATAAAGGCAATTGGTCGTATCGCGTGTGTACTCATGTACGCAAGTCCTCCAAAATTATTAAAAAACAATTAAATTCTGCAAAATTCACTTTTACACACCAAACTTCCGACGAGCATAACTTTTTTCATAAAAAATCATTTTTTATCTCTAAACCATCAAATCACAAAATCTCACAATTATCAAAACCCAAATCACGAACTGAAAAGGGGAGAACTGGATGAGAAAATATGATTTTCATACCAAATTATTTAGTGAATTTTGTAGAGAATTCCGAGACAAATGCGTGGCCACTGACGGCTCGTCAATCAGAACTCCGGATTAAAAGTTATGTGGAATAGAAATTTGAGTGAAGGTTTAGGTGTTCTTCATGTCCCCCCTTCCCCCCTTCCTTCCCCAAATGGTCCCCGCGTGTTTCCCTTTGATTTGGGAAAGAAGAAGAGCTTATGCTCTTATATGTTTGTGAGTTAGCTTGGGTCTTGGGCCTGTTATAGGTCTAGTTCAACCGACTCGGTCCGTTTGACCCAATTTTAGGTCAAAACTTTTAAAATTAGTGTCAAAATTCGTATTTTAATTATTTCTTCCATTTAAAACTATAAAATTTAATTTTTTAGTTTTTTTTAAATATAATTAATTTATTAGTTAATTATTTATTAATTTCTCAGAGTTTACATAATGCATTATCTGTAATGCATAAATGAATGGTGGAGAGAGATTTTTTATCAAATTCTTTCTTGTTCTACATCATTTTTTATAATATAAGTTTATTTTCTTTGCCATCAAATGCTGCTCTAACAACTTGTTGTGTAAGCGTTGCTATTATACGAATTTTTTACATTCTAAAATTGATACGATCATTAAACCGTTGAATCTCAAATTTCATGGAAGACATCTTTGAACAATTGGCCCAAAATTCAATCTCGAACTCTGATACCACTGTTAGAAGATAGAACATGCAAACAGAAGTACAAAATTTACACAATTGACACATATTAATATCAAATATTTTACTAAAAAAATATATATGATATATAATAAAGTTACAAAATTGTGTAACCACTCTATCTTAACTAAATCTCTGATACACAGATATAAGGTAGTAATTTAGGACACTCATCGAAATACCAAAGCAAATAATGCATTCAAATCAAATATAAAGAGAGATACTAAAAGAACAAAACTAATCTTTTCTAACCAAAAAAAAATAACTAATGACATGATATTTAAAACAAATGTGGGGACATAATACACAAAGAAAAATCCAATAATTTTCTCTCTAGCATTTACTAATTATAACTCATAACTCTTAGTAAAATGATATGCATAAACTTAAGATCAAGCTACCTATTAATACTATTCTTGTAAAAGTAAAAAAAAATCCAACAAAACTATTTGCAAACAAGTTGTCATACTAATCCTAATATAAAAATTAGTTAATAAAAAACGCATTTAAGCCAAGGAGAGAAATTTATTACGCATATAAGCCAAACAAGAATCTGATGCAAGAATCAGCCAAAGCACATTTTAATGTAATTCGAAACAACTTTATTCGAATTACATTCCTTAATAATTCGAATCAATACAGCTCGAATTATTCCCAACCATTGTGTACAAGTAATTCGAATCAACTTGGAACGAATTATAAAAGCATAATTCGAATTGTGTCAATTCGAATTAGTAGGAACACGTGAGTAGGAGGAAGTTCGAATCAAATTTATTCGAATTACTCACATTTCGAATCAAATGGTAATTCGAATTACACATTGTACAATAAGATATTAGAAAAAATACTATATAATATAAAAAAATATACTAAAAGAAGTATAAAACAAGATTATAGTAAATTAATTTTAGTATAAAATTATTAAATATAAATTAATTTTAACTCCTATTAGTACATTGAATAAAAATAACATATAAAAATGTACTTGTATTTATTAATTTTAATAACATATAAAAATTTAATGACTTTTTAAATATTTTTTTTATAATAGGAGTACATTTTTATATGCTTTAAATAGTTTATATAAAAATGTACTTGTATTTATCATACAAAAATAAAGTATTGTGCCAATATAATAACATTATAACATTTTAAATCAATTTTTTTTAGGATTTTAGATTAAAAGCAGCACATGAAAAAGCATTATTGGTATTTTAAAGCTAACTTAATTAAAAAAGATAGAACTGTATTTTTTAGGATTTTATGTACATAATTAGGCTAATTTTTTTAATATTGATCAAAGATGTGTGTTACACTATGTTATTTGGTTTCATGTAAGTTTTACTCTACTATAATTTTTCTTTTTACTTTTCAGAAGACACAAATCAAAAAAATTTTTATAAAAATATAAACAAGCCAAAGGGAGAACAATTTTACAGAAATAAGCCAAAGCAAAATCTGATTCATCAATCAACCAAAATACATTTCTATGTAGTTCGAACCAAGCCGGTTCGAACTCAGTTTCCATGTAATTCGAACCAAATAGGTTCGGATTAGACATTGTAACTCAGAGCCACATAATTCGAACCAATTAGGTTTGAATTCTATCTTCATAATTCGAACCAATTAAGTTCGAATTACACTGAAGAAATAGTAACCAAGTAATTCGAAATAGGATGGTTCGAATTACTCAGAATTCGTCCCGCACAGCAATTTAAGTTACGAACATAGTTTCCGCATCATGTCTTAATAAAACTCGTACAGTTATTTATTCCGGTGTGCGTTAGACATACATTTCGTTTAAAATTGCGTAGACAGAACATATTCATTAACTAAAATCCCATTCAAAGTACATCGCACTAACATTAACAAATTCTATCAGTCACCAACTACAACTAAAAAAACTGATAATAGTGGAATCTAAATGCGAAATTGAAATAACAAAAGTACCAAAGCCACGAATACACCTAATCATATCCCCCTGTGTGCTCTGCTCCTCTGAGCTGTGGGCAACTCCGACGTGTGTGGCCGGGCTGCCGACAAAGCCCACATCTCTTTGGCCGGTTCGGATCTGCCTCGTCCATATTGGTCCGTATTCGAGTGGACCTCGGACGACCCTCTCTCGCACGCCTCTTGTTGGGGTCAGGGATAACAGTCGGCCCGTCATATGGTGGCCAGAAACCCTCCGGAATGGGAGGTGTGAAACCCATTCGATACACACTGAAGACTGAACTAAGACGATACACCTGGTGGACGTAAGGCTCCCATGTAAGCCGTGAGTAGGCACAGCATGCCAGTGCGTAGGGACATGGGAAATGAAGTGCCTGGAAGTATCCGCAGTCACATGTGTGAGATGCAAGCGAGACTCTGTAGCTACCCAGTGAGAAAGAACCAGTCGGAGTTGTCTCTGCGACGGTGAACTCGGAGTTATCCCTGTCGTACACAGTAACCGTGAAGCACCTAGCCGTCTTCAAGTTGGCCTCTATACACTTCACCAAGTGCTGACTAAATTGTTGTCCGGTTCCCATCTGCGCCTCAGCCTCTCTCCCTTTGCGAACAAATAATTCGGCCAACCTTCCGTATGTTGCCTTCACTTGCGAGCAGACAGGAAGGTTTCCGACACCCTTGAGGATCGAGTTCACACACTCAGATATATTCATCGTCATGTGTCCGAATCTACGCCCCTCATCACAATGCTGTGTCCACAACGAATACTCAATCCGGTTCGCCCAGTCACACATCGCCGGGTCTTCGGACCTAAGAATATCAAATCAGTAATGGAACTCGACCTCGGTCTTAGCGTACGCCGCATTCACAAGTAGCCTCCTTGTGTCTTTGCCCTTGAAGGTGAGGGCGAAATTTGTCGCAACATGTCGAATGCAGAATGTCCGATATGCAGACGGAGGTAACCAGCCTCCGTCAGGAGCCTTAAGTGCGGCCTTGATACCGTTATGCCTGTCCGAGATAACCAGCAGACCCGTCTGCGGTGTCACATGCTGACGCAGGTAGGAGAGAAAGAAGGACCACGACTCAGCATTCTCACCCTCGACTAATGCGAATGCAACAGGGAGTATATTAGAGTTCCCGTCCTGTGCAATCGCGACAAGCAATGTTCCCCATACTTGCCATACAGATGAGTGCCGTCAATACTAACTAGGGGCTTGCAATGACGGAATGCCTCGATACACGGTGGAATTTTTATGGTTTTTTTTAGAATTTTTAAGAATTTTTTATGATTTTTAGGCATTTTAGGGTTTTCAAGCATTTTCTAGATTTTTTTTAGGGTTTTTTAGAATTTCCTAAGGTTTTTAGGATTTTCTATGGTTTTTTAGGGTTTTAAGGATTTTCTAGGAATGTTTTGGGTTTTCTTGGAAATTTCAAGGTTTTTTAAGATTTCCTAAAGTTTTTTAGGGTTTTCTATGGTTTTTTAGGGCTTTTAGAGTTTTTTAGGATTTACTAGAATTTTTTTGAGTTTTCTAGAGTTTTTTTAGGATTTTAAGAGTTTTCTAGGGTTTTTAGGGTTTTTTAGGATTTTTCTAGGATTTTTAAGGTTTTTAGGTTTTTTAGGAATTTTCTAAGGTTGTCTAGAGTTTTTTAAAGTTTTTTCGAGTTTTCATGGTTTTCTAAGGTTTTTAGGGTTTTCTAGAATTTTTAGAGTTTTCTAGGGTTTTTCATAGTTTTTTTAAGTTTTTAGAATTTTTTAGGGTTTTTTAGAGTTTTTAGAGTTTTCTAGGTTTTTTTCATGGTTTTTAAGGTTTTTAGGATTTTTTAGGATTTTTAGGATTTTTAGGGTTATCTAGTGTTTTTTTTAAGTTTTCTGGAGTTTTTATGGTTTTCTAGGGGTCTTTATGATTTTTTAGGATTTTTTTAGGGTTTTCTAGGGTTTTTTAGGATTTTCTAGGTTTTTTTTTCTAGGATTCTTTAGAATTTTTTAGGGTTTTTTTTTTTTTTTAGGATTTTTCTAGGATTTTTTGGATTTTTTAAAGTTTTTTTTAGATAGTATTTTTTAGGATTTTTAGGGTTTTCTAGAGTTTTTAGGATTTTCTAGGGTTTTTTAGAATTTTTTAGGATTTTCTAGGGTTATTATAGACTTTTTTAAAGTTTTCTCTGGTTTTTATGATTTTCTAGAGTTTTTTTAGGATTTTTAGAGTTTTTTAGAATTTACTAAGAATTTTTTGGATTTTCTAGAGTTTTTAGTGTTTTATAGGGTTTTTTAGGATTTTATAAAGTTTTGCTAAGGTTTTCTAGATTGTTAAGGTTTTATGGGGTTTTCTAGTGTTTTATAATTTTTTAAGAAACAAATTTATAGCGACAAAGATATATATGTTTTGTTAGGTTTTGTGACAATAAAATAAAGGAAAATAAAATACATACCTGCTTGCTTGGAATTTTCTCGTACACTGTTAAGCTTCCATAGTTTGAAGAGGCCCAAGATTCTCTCTTATAGTGCTTCTTGCGCTTCTTCTCTACGCTATTATCACCTTGGGATGAAACCCTACTGAAAGCTGCTCATTTCTGAAGGGCAATGCTCTTCAAGTTCAAGCACGTCCATTTCTAGGGTATTCCGATTTTACCTTTCCTTGAAAAGTTGAAAGATACAAGAGCAATTATAAGTGCACCTCCACAGAGCAGCAAATATAGCATCATACGTGGAGTTATGTCAGTTGTTTCAGATCTACTGTTGCATAATTTCCCTCTGCTTTTTCATAGACTTCAGCATGAATTTTTTCAATTTCTGAGCCTAAACTAGGCAAATTCTCTAGACCTTCGTTACTTGGTTTTTCAATATTGAACCTAGCACCATCTCCTAGTGAAAGAGGAAAGAAAAAACCGAAGAAGTGAGCATCCTCTTCTTGTGCATGCATTGCTTCTGAAATTTCTGCTTTAGCCAATTACAAAGCCTTCTCTGGTATAATTTCTGCTTGGCCCTTAAGTACTTCATCCAATTCTGAAACACCTTCAACATTGAAATAAATGTTGCCTTCTTCTTGTTCTTTCTTTGCATATGAATTTTCCGCTTCAGTCAGTTGCAAAGACTGCTATGGTTGTGGAGCATCTAAAGCACTTTCAGCTTCAGTAATTACTCCCAATTCTTGCTGAATTTGTTATTCATATATTTTCATAATGCTCTTCTGAAATATCTTCACTATCATCCTCATCATCAGGGTCATGATCGAGGGAAACAGTTTCAAATGAAAGTTCTGTCTCAATTTTATCATCCTCTAGAACCAAAGGAACATTCAGATCATGTTCAGCCTCAAATGACACATCAGTGTCATTATTTGGAACCAAAGGAACACTAATATCATAGACAGTTTCACTTTCATCACTCAGACCTCAGATGTCAAACTAGAGCGGCTATTATGTGATTCCTCAAAATTTGGAAACCCCATCAAAATATAGAATCAAGTTTTCAAGGTGGTCTGATTGCAAGCCACCACATTCCAAGGGTTTTGCAAAAGTTACCTTGCGAACGTTGTTTTTGGCCGGCGACAATGAAACATGACCTGCAAGTCCTCATCACTCCCGATCGTGAAACAATCATACTTAACGGTTTCCTAGAGCACCGTGATTGGAATTCGATAAAAAACTTCTTAACCCGTTTCACACCTTCTAGACCAAGTTTCAGCAGTACAGAGCTAACAAGGTCCTCATACCTCGTCGTAGGCCTGACGATAATACAGAGAGGATCCTTATCAGTGAACTTCACACCGGAACGAGTTTTCCTTTTAATGGATCGTCTGTGGTGAACCAACACTACAAAACTCTCCTCACTAGCCATCTTACCCCCTCTAATGATAGCAACTCACGTTCACACCATATATATACAGGTCTGGTCCTCACTAATTCGAACCAGCCTAGTACGAAATATGGTCTGTGTAATTCGAACCAAGCTAGTTCGAATTACTTGAGGAGTGTAATTCGAACCTAATTGGTTCGAATTATATTAGATTTCGAACCAGATTGGTTCGAATTATGTGGCAACGGATTACAATGTGTAATTCGAACCTATTTGGTTCGAATTACATGGAAAGTGAGTTCGAACCATTTGGTTCGAACTACATAGAAATGTGCTTTGGTTGATTGATAAATCAGATTTTGCTTTGGCTTATTTGTGTCAAAGTGTTCTCTCCTTGGCTTGTTTACGTTTTTTACCCTATTTAAAGTATATAAAAATGTACTCCTATTATAAAAAGAATATTTAAAAAGTCATTAAATGTTTATATGTTATTAAAATTTAATAAATATAAGTACATTTTTATATTGTTATTTTTAATTTAATGTACTAATAGTAGTTAAAATTATTTTATTATTTTAAATTTTATACTAAATTAATTTGCTATAATATTATTTTTACTTCTTTTAGTATATTTTTTTATATTATATAGTATTTTTTCTAGTATCTTATTGTACAATGTGTAATTCGAATTACTATTTGATTCGAAATGTGAGTAATTCGAATCAATTTGATTCGAACTTCCTCCTACTCACGTGTTCCTACTAATTCGAATTGACACAATTCGAATTATACTTTTATAATTCGTTCCAAGTTGATTCGAATTACTTGTACGCAATGGTTGGGAATAATTCGAGCTGTATTGATTCGAATTATTAAGGAATGTAATTCGAATAAAGTTGTTTCGAATTACATTAAAATGTGCTTTGGCTATTCTTGCATCAGATTTTTGTTTGGCTTATATGCGTAATAAAATTTTCTCCTTGGTTTAAATGCGTTTTTTACCCTATTTTTAACTATATTATAATATGATACTTGTAACTAGATGTTTGTAAATTGTAATTTAGTTCATGATAATTTTATTTATTCTTCAATTTAATATTTATTAAACTTGTGCATATTTATTTTCATACTGACAAATTAAAATTGATTTTGATTTTTTTATTACGGGTAGGACATGGTGACAAAAGTAAAAGAAGAGGCGAGAGCAAAGAAAAGAAATATGAGTGAAGGTCAAAGGGAGAGTAATCACAACGACAAGAGAAGAGTAGAAGAAGAAGGATGATTTTATTAAAAGTTTTGAGAGAAAGAAAAGATAGTTTGATTTGGTGTTTAAAATGAGTGTAAATTTAGAAGGATGAATTGTAAATAAAATAAAAAATAAAAAAATATATCATTAAAAAATATAATTAACTAAAAAAAAATGATTAAATGGAAAGTATATTGAATCATTATAAGTGATGAATTAGTATTTGTTTTTGTAATAGGTAATAATAAGCTCTGAGTTGTTGATAATTGTATTAATTTTGTTATGTTTTGTTAAGTGTTTTTGGAGGGTTATTATATCTTCAATGACAATGCCGAAAAAACATATTTTAGTCGCACGTGTTTTTTTTTTTTTTCTTTTTTTTTTAACCTTTGGAATCGAGTCTATATCGAACTATATAAAAATAAGAAAATTTATTTTCGATACATTTTTATATTATTGATGGATGTAAATATTTAGTAATTCACGACAAAAATGAGTTAAAGTCCAAAATGATATTTGAGATTGGTAGCATGTAATAAAATTATTTTCGTGATGTGATTCTAATTATATCAATTAGCTCTTTAAAATTGATAAAAATAACAATGTTAATTTTATTATTTTTTAATAACACATAAAAAATACTTAAAAAAAAAAAAAAAAAAAAAAAAAAAAATGGTGCATTTTTTTAAAAAGTAAAAAATTATTTTGAAATATTTTTTTATAATATTTTGATTCTATAAGTTAAATTAATTTATCAGTTCTAAATTTTATTTAAGTTTATTGTTGTTAATTAATAATTACATATAAGACAAAATTTAAATTTTTAATAATTAATTAAACGACTCTAAGTAAATTAAGTACTAATTTTACCCAACGTTATTTTATTTTGGAGTTGAGGTAAATATCAAATCGGCATTCAAAAGATTTTGACGTTGACAAAATAGTACTTGATTTTTGTTATGATAAAATGGTCTCTAAAAGATTTTAAAATTTGACAAGCGTGTCTCCAAGCTCATTAGAACAAATTTCTGACAAGCACAATGCTGACATAGCCACCACATTCTGGTGACATGGCAAAAACCCCTCCCTAACCATAATCCTTCCCCTCCAACGCACTTCCCTCCCCCTCCCCCCAATGACTCCTTCCCTTCCCCCTCCCCCTTCAACCCCCTTCCCCTTCCCCTTCCTGAATGCACTTTTCCCCCTCCCCAATCCTATTCCTTCCCTCCCTAATCCCCCCTCCCCAACGCACTTCTCCCTCCCCAATCCAAAATCTCTCCCTCCTCCCCCCTCTTCTGAACCTTAATCCCCTTCCCTTATCCCTTTGAACTCTAATCCTTCTTCCCTAACGCACTGTCTCACACTCTCAACTCACTCTCCCTCAAAATAGCAGTGGAGTTCAACCTTCTCAGTTTTACAGAACCAGTGTCACCGGTACCACACGGTTAGGGCTGGCAATTCATACCCTACCCGCGGGTATCCAACCCGGTCCAACCCGTTCGGGTAGGGTAGGCTACCCTACCCGCAGCGGGTAGGGTAGGGTACGGTCCGAGTATGCCTGCGGGTAGGGTAGGGTACGGTTTTAGGGTGTACCCTACCCTACCCTACCCGCACCTCATATATAACACATATTTTATAAAAATCTCTCTATATAGTGAAGGAAGTGAGAGTTGAACCCACAACCTCTCTTATGTAATGATTTATAATAAGTGAACAACCACAAAACTAATTAGTTAATTAAGTAATTTAGAGCATTAGTTTTTATTTTTTATTATTATACATATAAAATTCGAAATAATTGAATTTTATATTTACTTTGAAAAAATTTGATATTTCTGCGGGTAGGGTAGGGTAGGGTAGGGTTTAGAATTTTAGAATGCGGGTAGGGTTAGGGTTGAGAGATTCTCAACCCGCGGGTAGGATAGGGTTAGAGTTTTAATAAAATTTTCAACCTGCGGGTAGGGTTAGGGTAGAGTCCAAACCCTACCCTACTCTACCCATTGCCAGCCCTACACACGGTTGCCATCTCGTCGTCGAATCTTCTGCGTCTGTCAGCGTCGTCTGCCTTCTTTGTTAGCATTGCGTTGTTTGTATGCCTTCACCGTTGTCGTCTTGTCTAAATCCACTCTCTATCATTTCTGCACTTTTACTGTTGTGCTTTGCGGTGACTCGCTTTCCTTTTGTGGTCGAACATAAAAACAAACGCATATAACATTTAGGATGAGTTCAGAACACGTTTGTCAAATTTTTAAAATCATTTAGGATCTATTTTTGTCAATAACAAAAAAATAATACCATTTTATCAATGTTAAAATATTTTAGATATCAATTTAATATTTCCCTCTTTTAAAATCTAACTCGAAAAAAGTCGAATTATAGTGGAATGTTGCACCCACTAGTACTGTTGCCATGTGGATTCTGACCTTATTTCCACTTAAGCTTTGAGGCCAAAATTCTTCCCAATAACCTTGGCGGTTGAACCCTTTTCATGGTGGTGGGTCATGGGGACCAAACATGTTATTTATTTTTTGCTTTAATTTCTATCATATATTATTTTGGGGTATCCACCTTATGAAGCAATTTTGCTCTCTGACGCCAAGCCCACCCATTTTCTTGAATATGCTCATATTAGTGTCTTCTATGAAAGAGAACTAGTGCCTTCCTTCCATAACCTTATGTTTTTAATTTTTCACCCCTTTATTTATTTATTTATTTATTTATTTTTCTTATCCTATGGCCTCTACCTACTGACTCTACTTCACTATAAATAGCTTAGCAACTTCATTGATTTACATGGTGCTTGGACACAATTTTCTTAGCTTCTCATAGTAGTGTAAGTGCATTTCTAACATTTTTCTCCTAGAGTTTAGGCAAGTTGGATCTTGCATTTTAATAATATAGATGACAAATTGAATCAAATACGTGTTTTCTTCTTAAATTACTTTCAATATATGTGCTGATTCTAATTAAGATCGCCTCTATATGAAGAATATAATATAAACATAATTGTTCGTCTATCCATTATTAGCATCATACGTTATACATATATATTAATTAATTTATTATTATGTGGTTATTACATACTTCATTTAAAATAAATTTAATTATTTTATTAATCTCTATAATTTCACCAATTAAGCTTTTGTATTTTTTTTCATTTAAATTTTAAAATTTTATAATTAGATTCTTATTATCATGACAAAAATATTTAGGTTAGCGAAATATTTCATTTTTAAATTTAAAGATATTATAAATATTTATTAAATTTCTAAACGTGACCCAACTTTTTTTCTAAAATGACAAAATAGCCCTCTTTTTTCCTTGTCATACTTCAGCCAAAAATTCTTTTCTCCCTCCTTTTTCTATGTTGTTTTATATCATGGGAGAAACTCAATTCCATCACTCGTTTTGTATTCTATGTTTTTTTTTTCCATCGTAACCACCGCAAAGAATGGGTATAATAATAAATGAACACTTTATAAAAAATGTTTATCGTTAGTAGGAACTTAAGTATAAAATTTAAAATTGGTTTAGGAATCTAATTAAAAAATATATATAAAGACTTAATTATGAATTTAATAAAATTATAGAATTTAACAAAAATAACTTAATCTTTAAAATAATACTTTTAATTTAATTATTAATTTGAGTGGTGGAAATATACCTACGAAAATTATATTATCCCCAATTATAATTTTACTTCTCGTTATTAGTAGAAATGTCAGTTTATTTCAATAATTCAGATTATGCATCACGCCAATTATACATATATCGATCAAAATATAATACATTCAAGGGCCGGATTCAAATAAAACTTTTTTGTTTTAGATATTGCATTCAATGTCCTGTTTGGTTTCTTTTTTTTTACTAGTAATTCACTCTTTTGTGTAGAAAATATTATTAGCGAGGGTTAGAATATTAGCACTTGAGAACTCACGATCATTTGCTAGCTCATTGATATTTGTCATGAAACCACTCATCCCAAAAGCTTAAGCTGATAGGAAAAGGTAACACTAATGGTTATATCTCTAACATTCTCCCTCAAGCAAGAGCCTCTCTTTTGGGTTTGCTTGATTTTCTATTCTTTTTTCACTTTTTGGGGTTCTCCAAGGATCGAACTCTTAACCTTTTTGGCATAGAGCTCTGATACCATGTCATGAAACCATAGCTCTATGTCCGAAAGGTCAAGAGTTCGATCCTTGGTGAACCCCAAAAGTGAAAAAATAGCATAAGGCAAATAAAAAGAGAAAAAAAAAAGGCCTATGCAAAATCAAACAAACCCAAAAAGAGGCTCTTGTTTGAGGGGGAGTGTTAGAGATATAACCATTAATGTTACCTTCTCCTATCAGCTTAAGCTTTTGGGATGAGTGGTTTCATGACAATATTTTCAAAAAAAAAAACGGGTTTATCACATATCTGAATATATTTTAAATATATAAAAACTTTGGAACCAATTTTTAATCAACTTTAATTTCTCCTTCTTTCTTTATCGCTCTCTTGCTAAAAGAAAAAAAAATTGTTCGAATTTTTTGTTTGTCGAAAAAAAGAAATTCCCTAGTTAAATTGAGGTTTCTAATATACACCCTTTTAACTATTAGGAGTAAATAAAGTAACAAGTAAATATTTTTAAATATGTAAAATCTTGAAAAATCATTACTAATAAAAAATATTTCAGAGGATTTATGAATAAGCTAACTACTTATTATTTCTCAAGTTTTTCATCATAAAATTAAAAATGAAAAACATACATCCAACATACTTTTCATATTGACCTTTTATTACATGCACTTTTGTATTGGTTTCCAGCAAAAGAAATCATGTTTCTCTTAGCTTTATTTATTTGTTTATTTATTTATTTATTTATCTTCTTTTGATAAATATAATAAAGTGAGTGAACTACTGTATATAGCTTATAGCCTATAATGTACGGACACTGATACGGACATAAGATATGACACGATACGGGACACGTCGATACATGAATTTTAAAATCTTATATAACACAGGAACACGTATACATTTAAAATATAAAGTATTTTTTAGATAAATCGTAGTAATATTTTTATATTTTTCTTGATATTAAAACAAAAAAATTATTTTTATGTTTTATTTTAATTATATAAAGTATATAAAATATTTATTTTTTTAATAAATAATAATATATACTATTTTTAAATTTATTTTAAGAATATATGTTAAAAATAAGATTGGACATGCTGACACATGATGATATTTAGGTCAAGCGTGTTCGAAAATTTTTTTATTTTTTATTAAGACACGGTTGGACACAACAAATACGTGTGTCGAACAAATATCGATGAGTATTGTCTCCAAAAATGTGTTTGACATGCAAACACAACAACTCAAGAAAGTGTGGTGCTTTGTAGCTTATAGCTTATTTATCTCCTATAAGTTACAAGCCATTAATTCTTTCAAGCTAAGGAAGCACTAAAGGACTTTCTTTCTCATTTATCCTATTTCATATAAAATCCACTATCCCATATAATTCACTATATAATTTAATTTTCTCTTCTTTAGACATAAAGTATAATAAGGATTAAAGATGGAGCAAGGATATAGGTTTTTGGTGCTTTTCTTGTTGGCAATGATGTTCTCAAAGGCAATGTGCATAAGACACCACAAAAGCACCAATAACAATAATGGTTCTTCTTCTTCTTCTTCAAGCTCTTCTATTAATGGAAGCTTTTGCTTGAGTTGGAGATTAGGAGTGGAGACGAACAATGTGCTGCCGTGGCGAACGGTCCCAACAGAGTGCTTGCAATATGTGGAGAATTACATGATCCATGGCCAATATGAGCAAGACTTGGATTTGATCATGGAACAAGCTATGAGCTTTGTGAGCACCATAACACTTGCTGGTGATTCCAAAGATGCTTGGATTTTGGATGTTGATGACACATGCATCTCCAACTTATTTTATTACAAAAGCAAGAAATATGGGTACGTTTTACTTAGGTATAATTACTCGCTTGTTCTTTATAATTTTATTAAATTTGTAATTAAATTTTTATAATTATTTTTAATTAGTTTTTATTATAGATTTTTAATTTTATAATTAAATTTTTTTTATATCAAAAATATTAAAATTAACAGAATAATTTTTTTAAAAAATACGTGATTTTTTTTTTAATTAGATTTTTATTTATAAATATCTTCAATTTATATATTTTTTATACTAAAAAATATTTAATTATAAAATTAAAAATAATATAAAAATCTAATTAAAAAATATAAGAACCTAATTAAAATTTGATAAAATTATAAAGATATAGAAAAATTAAACTTTTTACTTATATTATTTGTATTTTTTTTAAAAAAATTTACTTTTGGTATTAAAAGTAACTAATAAAAAGTGATAAGAGAAAATAAAGGATAGTACAAACATCATTTAATACTTATATTAATACTCGTAATATTATAATATTAACTAATAATAACTTACGAGTATACTACATGAAAACCAGAAGTCATCACCTATCAGTAATTCGTATAGAATAGAATAATTCTGTATTCATATTTATAATCAAATTCTATAAAAATTTAATCAAATTAATAAATATATAATCAAATTTCAAAAATAATACAATTAAAATAGATTTGTGTTTGTAGTCAAAATAGGAATAAATATATAAAAGTACATCTATGCACGGATACGGATATGAATACGAAAACAACACAACATAGGACACGCACACATACACGCGAATTTTAAAATTGTATAAAATACGGAGACACGCATGCATATAAAATATAAAGTATTTTTTAGATAATCGTAATGATATTTTGATATTTTATTGATATTAAAATATAAATTATTTTTTTAATGTCTTATTTTAATTATATCAAGTATTTAAAATATTTTTTGTTTTAATCCCAATCATAATATATACTATATTAAATTTATTTCAAGAATATATGTTAAGAACAAGACTGAACACGCTGATATGTGATGGTATTTAAGTGTGTCTAAACGTGTTTGGAGAAGAATTTTTTTATTTTTTATTAAGATATGGTTGGACATAGCTGTCGGATGAGTGTCGATAAGTGTCATGTCCGAAATGTGTCCGACATGTGGTAATACACTAATAGTAGGTAATTTATTGTATTTACGAGAACTTTAATTATTAGAGACCACTTCGATAAAGACACTAAAAATGTCTTTTTTTTTTTAAAGACGTTTACATATGCCATGATATTATTGGACATCTTTTATTAAACCGGTTAATAATTTATTTGTTAATAAACCAGAACAAAATCGGTTTATTATAGCAATAATAATAAATCCAATTATTCGCACTATAATTATTAAACCCGATTTGATCTGATCGATTTACACAATTTAAACCGAATTATATTTAATTTTTTTATAAAAAGACAAATATATCCCTGATTTTTGTTTTAAAAAAATAAAAAAAAATCATGATCCAGTAGGTTATGTAAATTAGTCGATTCGACCGGATCAGATAACAATTAGATTTATTGTTATTGTTATAAAAAAAATAGTTTTATTCTAGTTTGTTAAGAAATTAAAAAATAATCGATTCATTAATATGTTCAATAATAATGCGACACATAAATGTCTTTACAAAAAGACGTTTTAAGCATCTTTATAAAAACATCCTCCTTAATTATTTTCGTAGGAAAAAGTTTTCTTTTTTATCAAAAACATTTTCATTAAAAATTATGATCAAAACAGAGATAGCCATGAGGGCAATATAGGGCTGGCAATAGGTAGGGTCCTACGAGTTGAAAATTTTATTAAAACTCTATCTTATCGGGTTGAGAATCTCTTAGTCCTAACCCTACCCGCACCCTAAAACTCTAAATCCTATCCTATCCTATCCTATCCTATCTTACCCTGCTCGCAGAAATATCAAATTTTTTAAACTAAATATAAAATTCAATCATTTCGAATTTTATACATATTAATAATATAAAATAAAAAACTAATACTCTAAATTACTAAATTAACTAATTAATTAGTGGTTGTTCCACTCTCACTTCCTTCACTATATACCTAATTTTTAAAAAATATGTGTTATATATGAAGTGCGGATAGGGTAGGGTAGGGTACACCCTAAACACGTACCCTACCCAACCCGCAATCATTGACGGATGTATGTGTGTGATTGTAGGGGCAAGCGCCCCCACTACAATTTGAAATTTTTTTGAGTAGTATATGATAATTATATTTATTTGCCTCCACTAAATTATTGAATTTGACCCCACAATAATTTTTTATTCAATTTTTGGTACTTCATAATCAATTTAAGAATTTCATATTAGATGTTATTAGAATGATCAATTCTCAATTTAAATTAAATTTGTGTTTTTTTTTAGAAATAGACTCGAAAGAATATTATTATCTTTTTTTCTATATTAGTTTTTTTTTTTTGTAACAACTGCGTTAATTGAAAGAACTTTTACTATGAATCTCAATAAGAATTGGTTTCTAATTTTATGATAAATAAATTTTTAAATAAGTATTTACTTGTATATATATAAGAATAATATTACACATCCAAGTCTTTTTATGAACTAAGTCTAACCAAGTTAAACAACAAGACTTAGAATAATGTTAGTCATAACTGATTTTTGTTATCTTAAACTAACTTGATTGAATTTGGTTAACAAAAAAATATAAATGTGTTGCATTATTTTATATAAAAAGAAAGATATTTCGATTGTTATTGTTAAGAAAAAAAATTACTTAATTTTTAAAATATAAAACCTAAATAATAAAATTCTAAATTATATGTTATTATTTAAATTACTATTTTAGTGTTTTAATTTATAAATTAAATATTTTAAAAACTAATCATATTATATGTACATAGAAAATAATCACCTATATATATATATATATTGAAATAAAAAATATACATTAAAAATAAATTAAATAATATATGTATTTATATATAAATATGTAATAATTAATGAATAATTTGATAACTGATTTTTATGTCTACATAATATTTTTATTATAAAAATTATTATTATGTTATATATATATATTATATATATATATATATATTATATATATATATTTTACCCCCACTATCAAAATTTTTTGGATCCGTCATTATCCACAATAATACTCAGACCGTACCCTATCCTACCCGCAGCGAATTGAGTAGCCTACCCTACTCGAATGGGTTGGACCGGATTTGATACCCGCAAGTAGAGTATGAATTACCAGCCCTGGACTAATAGCAGTAATAAAGAATGGAATTTTCTAATAAAATACGAAATTATTTTACCATAAAAAATGGTAAAGTTGTTGGGCTGCGGTTGTCCTATTAGATTCCTGTGAGGCCTGCATTCACAAATCACACATGCTCTGTCGGCATTGAATTAAATAATAGTAAAAGTATGTTTTTTTTTCTGATGTTTGTAATTTTTTTAAAATATTTTTAATATTATTTTATTTCTAATATTTTAGATAAAACTAATATTTAAAAGTAATTTTGATATAAATAAAAAATATTAAAAATAAAATTAAATGTCATAAATATTAAAAAAAATTATAAACATTAAAGACAAAAATTATAGGTTATCCTTTAAACAATGACTTCATTTCTTTACTTTATTGGTGTTGACTCACATCACGTCATCACTCTTCACATTATCTTTTTTTCCCCTTTATTCATTTAAAAATCAAAAGTTAATTAATGTGTTTAAATGTATTAATTCTTAATAAATTCAAAAAATTAAATAGGCCATTTTTTTAATATAATTTGTTTAAAGCTCGACCCTCTGCGGAAAGGAGTATTAAGGGTACAAATATAACAACACTTAAAGCATGTTAAGAAAAATAAGAACTTACTAAGTTTAAATCTAACCCTCAGTATCATGATCTCGTTATTATATGAAGCAACCTCATTGCTCCTTCGACATATCACATAGCCATCGGGGCAAAAGAGAATTGATTACGTAGTTTTATTAATAATAATAATAATAATAATAATAATAATAATAATAATAATAATAATAGATTTCTTATATCTTCTGTTGGAACAAAAGTAAAAGTAGTTAGATTATGGGTGATTTATCAAATTTGAAAATATATATATATACAGGTGTGACCCATATGATCCATCAGGGTTCAGGGCATGGGCAATGAAAGGATGGTGCACTGCAATTCCATCAGTGTTAGGGATGTTCAACAAGTTAATAGATAAAGGATTCAAAGTGATTATGCTCACCGGAAGAGACCAAGAGACTCTTGGTCAAATCACTAGGGACAACTTGCATAATCAAGGCTTTATTGGCTATCAAAGACTTGTCATGAGGTAACTAATAATAGTGTTTAGCTGATATTTCCTAAGGACATGTACCATTAGAATAGAAGTTCAAAATTGAAAGAAACTTTATTTTCTTCTATTAAAATGAATTTAATACTAAGTTGAAGGAATGATAAATATAAAAGTATGGACTTTTGTTTGTAACATTTGTGAAAAATGTCCATTGAAGGTAGACAAGGTAGATTTATAGTAATTATAGGAAAAAGTTCTTGATTTTTAATTTTATTTTAATAAAGATATAATAAATATAGAATTTAATTTTTATATATTAACAGTGTAAAATATTTTATGCAATTGTCTATCAATAGAAAAAATAATTTTTTTGATGTGACATATCTGATTTGATGCACGTGTAATCCTGTTTTACAATGATAATGTATCAAAATTAAATTAATAAATATATTAGAAACTTAAATTTTGCAAAATGTTTTATAACAACAACAATAAAAAATATGCATCAATGGATCAGAGCGAAATTTTCTCTTAAATGGATCGATTGATATTATACATACACATTTTGACCCTTTTCAGGACCGCCGCAAATAAAGGGCAAAGTGCAGTAAAGTATAAATCAGAGGTACGGAAGCAATTAGAAGATGAAGGTTACCGGATATGGGGGAATGTGGGTGATCAATGGAGTGATCTTCAAGGAAATTCTCCTGGAAACCGCACATTTAAGCTCCCTAATCCCATGTATTTTGTTCCTTAATGTTTTGTTAATGCACGGTTAATATTATTATAAGCAAATGTTCAACTATGTTATATTCAGCTATCAATTCAAAAGGCTGTTCCCTTCTCTTCTTCGAAATAACATACAATTAGTCATCTAATTATATAATTCATCCATTATTTGAAATCATTTAAGTCGTTGAATTTGACTTTTTTCTTTTTTAATTATAATATTAGTGCATACCAATTAAATTTATAAAATTTACGCCTAGAAAAAGTTTACCAAATAAAGGGATGAAGATTGTTCTCAAATTTCTATACTATGAGTTCAATGTCTCAGACTGAAATTTGTGTGTAGAAAGTTGATATTACAATTGATGTGTTTGAATTAGAGCATGAATCACACAAAGAAGATGAAACATATTCTGATATGAAATATTAGTGAGTACAAGAAAATATCAACAATCTTTGTGGAGGGTGACCTAACTAAATTGTTATTCCACAGCTCAAACTCATTAGCATTTGCAAAAATAGTAGGTACAAAAGCTTTGGATTGGGATTTTGATTCCCTAATTTTTCTCAAACATAAAAGTTAATTTGTATTGTCTTTTGATTCACTAATCATTAAACTTGTACCTTGAATACACATTAAATATCCTCTATGAAAATTAGGCATTTCTCATAAATTGGTGGTAACGGAATAGAAAGATGGTTGAAAAAGTATCTGCAGTTTCAATAAAAGATTTGTCATCCTCTCAAATTGGTTATGAACATAACCATGTGATGCTCGATATAAATGATGAATTAATCTCAATACATGCTCCCAGGATGTTTAATCCATCATCATACACCAAAACTGTCAAGATTTATTACTCAGATTCAACAAGCCTAGTAACTTATCTACTTACTCCTAATTTTAACCTTCAAAGTCCAATTAAGCTTGCCCTCCGGCAAAGGAATGGACCTTGGTAAACGCAGCGGCACCTCATATTCTCCAAGTGTTGCTAAAGGCACTGGGAGATGTAGGTTTTCAGGTGCAATGTTCACACATAGTTGTCTTGCCACCTAAAATTACCATAGCACTTAAGAGTCAGAAGTAGAGGGGGAAAAAATGAAATTAAAGGATGAAGACTCAACTTTGGTCCCTAAAATTTGGGGTTCAGCAGAAACTGATCTCCCAAATTTTCGATGACCCAATTTAGTTCACATAATTAAACTTGTAACTAAATTTGGTCCCTCGATTACTATTTCGTAACGTTGTTCCCTCATAAACCTACACCACCACGGCACCACCACCTCCTCCTCTTCACTGCCAGCACCACCTCCTCCTCCTACTCTTCAACCCCAATCACCAAATGACACCAAGATGGGGTCCTGAGGGTCTGAGGTGAATGGTTAGAACTAGGTAGTGGTTATGGTGGTCAAGGTGGTGGTGAGAAAGAGAGAGAATGTGTACAAAGATAAAGTGAAAAGGAGAGGAAGACACAAAATGATGTCATTTTGGCCTTTAGTCAATAACACCACATCATCACTTCCTCAAAGGAATAATGATTGAGGAATCAAATTGAGTCACATTATTTAATTTCAGGGATTAAATTGGTCACCAAAAATTTAGGGAAAAAATTTAATCGATCCACAAATTTCAGGGACCAAATTGAATCTTTACTTGAAATTAAACTTTGATATATATACATGTTTATAATCTCAAAGCATAAATAATTAAATATGGATGTAGAGCTTTTTATTCATCAAGTTGAAAGTAATACAATAACCCCATAACTTATGCAGATCCTAATTTTCTTTCATAAGAAACTAACTTTTTTATCAGTCATGTCTTGCAGCAGAAACACTAAAAACTAAAACTAATAGAGAGTTCTTTCAATTATTGAATTAGAATGTGCAGAGACTGAGAGTGAGAGAGAGCACAAGCCTGAGCTTATGTGATTAGTGTTGCATAGGAAAAGATGGAAGTGACGAGGTTTTAATAGGTATCTATATTGCTGGCGTATATATAGTTTAGTATACATTCTCAAACAGATGAGCAGATAGAAGTGGTAATCTATCCAAGCAAGCATGGACTTCTTTCATAGAAACTATTTATTACCAAGTGTCCACAATTTACTAGAGTAAACGAAATAAAATAGGTCATAGGTAATAAAGGACAACGGAGCAAAGGAAGGAATTGGACGTCAACAAACTTGCCTGTGTGGCAAGGAGGGAGACGAAGGGAAAAATTTGTAAGAAACAAAGATAAGTGATCAGATTGGTAAGAATGAACAAACTCTGAGACCTCTTTAAGATTTCAATCTTTTCCAATTTTTCAATGAAATTAATAGGGATTCCTGCCATAGTATAGAGATAGACTCTATTTTATCTCAACTTCAATCACACCACCACCATGATAGCACAACGAGGTCTACCTATTTTGTTCTCAATTGAAAATGACAGGATTTAACATACCTAACCTAACCCAACCCTCTTTTCATGGATGGAAAGAGATGTTGGAGACTTGGGAGTACATAATGGTTTTAATATCACATCAAGATGATTAGGTACACAGGAATTCTGCAGCCATTGTAGTTCATACCAAAGACACAGGCAAACTAAAGTGAACCATTGAACAGACCAAGTTGCAAATCATAATGGTAGGAAACGTATAAAATATCCCAAATAAAATAAAGTGAACCATCAATACTAACTGCATTTTGTTTTTGGGGATAAAATAACTGGATTTTTTTTTGTTAACATGCTATATTCATGTTTCTTATTTTCATGTTGCTATCAACATTTGACTAGTGCAGAGAAAGCATTACCTCAGCCACAAGAGCATCTTTTGTCATAGGTGAACGTAACTCCAAAGGATCATCTTTTGATGCACGGACCTTTGCTTTTTGAACATCAATTAATCTCCGCAAGACCTATCAGTACACGCAAATCCATATCAAAATGCCATATATCTATCTACATGAAACATTTAACATGATAGAAGTAAATGTTTCTAATTTACAACCTTTACGAACTATGTACTTGGGAGTATCATCACAATACCAACTCTAATTTGAAGTTTGAACCAGTAGCACATAAAAAGAAAATTCTCAAAATAATTCCTTTTTAATCAGTTAAGCTAAAATCAAATAACTAGAAAAGCTAAATGATAACCTTAAAAAGAATTGTGCATTTGGTTCCAAACAGCAGTAAAAAGCTTTTAAGAGTAAACTACAAACCAGCTTAGCTTTATCAAGACGAAGCGCAGCCCTTTCATACTCTTTCATCATATCTTTCTTTGACTCTTTAATTACTGTAACATCCTTTTGTTCTTCTTCTCCTTCAATTGGCTGACAGATCTGAAGAATGGAAAACGCAGCACTAATGACTGTTGATGGTAGAGAAAGTTCAAAAGAGTTGGCAATATGAATATGCAATTGTTTACGTTCCAAGGTCGGAAGCATAAATCGTTGACAATGTACACAAGACATGCATTTACATAAACACAGATGGAAAGGGAAAGGATGCTGATATTTTAACAATGCCATCTGACAATATTATCGTCATGCTATTCGAGTAGATAGCAATGCACAGAATTGAAAAAATAGGAAAAATAAACACGATGATAAATGGCATTGACCAAGTAATTACATAGTTGAATAAAGCAAAACTGAGGTCAAAGTGAAACGGGGTAAAAGCCTAAAATAAACCTTGCGCTGCTCGCTTATGAGATGAGCAAACTTGTCAATATTAGGGACAGCAAGGAGCTTTGGCATTAGGTGGTTGCGAAAATATCCTGGGGCGACTTTGACAGTATCACCAGCCTTTCCCAGCTTATCTACGTCCTTTAAATAGGAAATTGGAAATGTCAGTAAATCGAATTGAATCCATCAAGAAAACAAACATCAGACCCAACAAAGAGACAATTACAGAGGTGAGGATGACTTGGAGCTTCCTCATGTATCGAAGTCCTTGAGAAGCATACCAGATTGGATTTACCGCAGTACTATCATAACTAGCATCTCTAAATCTAAGGACCTGATTAACTCCATGTCTGCCATATCTAAGATAACAACCCATTTAGCTTAAGACTGAAAGTCACAATCACCGCCTTTCTCTCTATCAAAACCCAGAACAAATAGCTATTAGTATTGAAACAATAAAGTCCATTTCTTCAAAACAAGTTTGTTTGGTTTTCTATAGACTAAAAAGAAATCAAATTCCATTTATGAAATAACAAAAGTTTCTATTAAAATAACACAGTCCTAAAATCAAACTTAAATATAATAATACAAATATCAATCACAAATTACATTAGAGTGCAATACATATCTCAACCCCAAAATACAGTATCTTAATCACAAATTAAAGTAAGATACAAATCTGAATCCCAAATTACTGTATACCAAAAGAAGAAAACATACTTGACCACTTAAAATATGTAAAATGTTTGTAACTTATATTGATTATCCATAAGAAGCCCTCTTCCATGAAGTCTTAAAACTAGTCAATTGAAAGTATCAAAAACACAAAAATCATTCGTATTACATGACATGAATTCTAGTTATAATGTTTCTCTAATTGAAAAAACTATGGCTAAATACTTCATTTCTTTCAAATTGTCTGCAATTAGTGAACTCGGTTCCCTGATGCATGAACGTGATCTTTACATACACAATAAAATTACCTCAAACATAAAACGAAATGAAAAAAAAAAACAGATATTAAAAGAAAATTATCAAGCTCACCTGGAAACAACGGAGACGATAAGGATGCCGGCGTCGGAGGGGATACGCAGACGAACGCGGCTGAGGTGCTGGAAGCACACCTATTGGCGTTTGATGTTAGGGTAGGGATATTTTCGGAATTCTACTTCGGTTAGCTATTCTCACCAAATCCATGTTGGGATTTACTTTTAATTTTAAATATATAAATTAAATTTCTTGTATTCAATATATTTATAACGACTATAAAATTATTTTACATGTAAATCTAATTTACATCTAATTTTACATAATATCACATAAAAAAAAATTATTTTTATATTAATGTAGCAGATACGAGATGGATTAGCACTCTCCTTAATTGAACAAGATAGTTGATAAATTTAATAATATGTCTAAAAGGATAAAATTGATGTCTCCTTAACTAAATAGGCAAAAAAATTTTACAGAAAAATAAAATTTCAAAAGTTTTTTTTTTTTATGAATTAATTTTTAATTCAAAAATAAATAAATTTTTAATTAATTAAAAATATAAAAATAATTTTTATGTTTTAAAATATGAAATATTTAATTTTTTATTTAAAATATATAAAAATAAATAAATTTTCACAAAAATTTAAATGTTCGTCTTAAAAATTGAAAAATATTTTTATATTTCCAATTAGTTAAAAATTTATTTATCTTTCAATTAAAAGGCCAAAACTTTTTTTTCCTTTTAATTTTAAATGGAATGAATATTTGTATTACCTCGAAAGATTATATTCACTTATTAAAATGAATATTGTGATCTATCAATATTTTTTTTACAGTAACTTTTGATTTATATAATAAAATTAATTATCTATAAAAATATGACACATTTAATAAATATATAATTATTGTTTTTATTTTAGAGGCTAATTTTTTTTATATGAAAAAATTAGAATTTGATGTTAAAATAAATCTATATAAAATAATTACACTGATATAATGTTAATACAAAATGTAGGTAATAATTTGCTCTCTTCAATTTTTAAAATTAAGAGCATGCAAAACGCAGGTTATATTTAGCGTTTTTATTTTTATTTTTTAAACGAATAACTTGCAAAACACAGGTTGCATTTTATTCATGTTTTTTTTTAAACAACAAAAAACAGGTTGCGTTTTATGTTTCTTAATTTATTTATTTATTTATTTTTAAAAGTTGCAAAACTCAGCATGCATTTTGTATAGAAGAAAATATTTTAGTTGTCTTGCCTATAAATACTTTTATCCATGTTTCTTACCAAACCTCCATTCCTCTTTCTTTTGTACTTGTGTATTTTTTTATAATTAATAGTGTCAAAAAAGTTGGGTTAGGTAAAGTTGAAATTATGGAATGTATTATAAATTTGTGGGTGTATTATAACGGTGAGATTATACCAAACACATACGAAATGAGTGACTTTTGTTTGTAAAAGTCTATTTTCCTTTGCTATTTCATGCACCATGAGTTTTATAGAGTTGCAAAATGGTCTTTGTGAGAACATACAAAGTCACGTTTTAAAGAGGGTAAACAAAATTTTATACAGAAATCATGTACAAGTATTTGGTGGGCTGATTTAGTTTCAAATAATGTCCATCACTGACGATGCATGTATCCAGCAGAAGTTTTATGTTTATCAATAAACCTGATTTCACGTGCCAACGATAGAGTTATACATTGAATTTGAACAGCATATGGGGCTAGACGTGGTTGGCGAGGAGGTGAATATGGATGAGCTCGAAAATATAGATTGGGAAGAAGTTAACAACGACAGTGAAGAGGAGTTCGAAGCCAACTACGAAGTCGATGACGAAAACAATGACGGAGACGAGGCAGGCAATCTGGCAGTGAAAAATGAAGTGGATGCACTTGTAAACCAACACCCCTTTAGTGTTCCGTCGTTTATGAGAACTTTGGATCTCGTAGCCATGCATGCCCGAAATTTTTTTGAGTATGCGAATATGGGTATGTTATGTTTATTAATTAAAGTTACCACTACCATTTCTTTATTTAGGTTTGACTGACTAGCGGTGGTTTGTATGTCGTAGGTGAAGGCAATGTTGCGGCAAAAAATGGTAAATTTATTGTCGTAATAGAATTTGGTTCTAGAGAATTGGTGATCTTTGCAATCAAAAGCTATACTATCTCTAGAGGAGTTGATTACACTATGTATGAGTCCAAGCCGAAGATATTCTATGCAAAATGTAAGGGGTGTGGTGTAGGATGCGATTGGCTTATCCAAGTTAGCTTTACTCGAAAGAAAGGTTGTTAGGAGATTAGGAATAATAGCAAACACACATGATGAGGACGATTTCACAAGATCATGCCAAGTTGGACTCATACACAATTGCAGATGCTATTAGATTGTTGGTTGAAGCAGACCCATTGATAAAGGTGAAGTCTATTATTGCAAAAGTTCAATTCAATTTCAACTATATTGTAAGTTATCGTAAGGTTTGGTTAACAGTAAAAATCTGTCATAAAAATTTTCGGTGATTGAAAATTTTTTACCCGACTCTGCTAATATAATTGAAAGCAATAATTATAAAGATACCAAAATCTCGTACTCAAATAAAAGTTCTTTTTATTTATCGTGAGAATGAAGAGATAAATGATATAAAAGTTTCCCATCGCGTATTCTAGAACTTCAAATCGTATATTACAATAATAGTAACAGTAACAATATATTAAAAATAGCAATTAATAATAATAACAGTAACAATAATAATAATTAATAATATATTAAAATAATAATAATATTTTTTTTTTTTTTTTTTTTTTTTTTTTTTTATTTTTTTTTTATTCAGTATAATAATATATTAACAATATTTAATAACATATTATTATTAATATATTATTTAGAACAATAATATATTACTTATATATTATTAATATTATTCTACTACTACTACTATTACTACTATTACTACTACTACTACTACTATAATAATAATAATAATAAAATAATAATAATAATAATAATAATAAGGTTTAATTATTCTTTCGTTCTTTATAATTTTATTGAATTTTTAATTAGATTTTTTATTTTTTTTTCTAATTGAATTTCTATACCATTTCAGATTTTATAATTAAATATCTGTCGTGACAAAAATGTTGGAATTAACGAAATATTCTATTAAACAAAACAAATATGTTTAATACTTGACTTAATATTTTGTATAATTTAACAGAATATTCTGTTAATTTAAATATTTTTATTACGATAAAAATTTAGTTACAAAACCTGATCTAATATAGAGATCTAATTAAAAAATAAAAAAACTTAATTAAAAATTTAGTATAACTAAAAATTGACCGAGTAATAAAACTTAATAATAATAGTAGTAGTTAATAATATGTTAAGAATAATAACAATAATAACGGTAATAATAACTGTATGTTCCGGTTACTTATACTAACAATAACATTCTACTAATTAATAATAATAATAATAATAATAATAATAATAATAATAATAATAATAATAATATAATAATAATAATAATCATCATCATCAAATTAACAATTAACTTATATACCAAAAATTTTCTAATAACTCTAATAACAACACAAATAAATAAATTTATTCATAATTAAAATACAAAAAATACTTATTTTAAACATATCCATTAAAAATGATCCAAATATTTAATAATATATTTTTTAGATAATAAAAAATTACGAACTATTATTTAAGTTTTAAAATGGTTCTTAAAGTTTCATTCGAGCCTTAAATTGGTCATTAAAATTAATAGTTACTCAATTTTATTCTGGAACTTGTACTCCGAGACTCATACTAGTCCCTAAGGTGCTTTCCGTTCATTGAAATACTAAAAATGATGTCGCTTTGTATTTATTAAAAAAAGAAAAAGAAAAACGCGCTCCCCTTCTCCTTTCCCAACCCTTCCCCAATTTTCCTTTCCTTTTCTCTTCTCCTTCTCCAATTTGAGGCCTTCTTCTTCCTCTTCCCCTTCTTCTTTCCCAACCAGAGGCCCTTCTCTTTTCCTTTCCCTTCTCTAACCCGAGACCTCTGCCACCGCTTTTTGCCGACTTCCGTTATGGTGCTACCCCCTTTCCCAACCTAGTCTCTCTTCTCTACCTTTTCTCTTGTATGGGTTCTTTTTTTCAATTTTTTTTACTGCAATAGAGTTTATTTTGTTACTGGTTGCATAAAATTTTAAACTTGATAAATGGATTTGTAGTTTAAGTAGAAGATGACTTTAAATTGAGTTTGTTGAAATGGTGTGTATTGATGAGTAATGAGAATGTTTAGTTAATTCATCTATGAAAATTGATAATTGATTGTGTATGAAGAAAAACAGAATAAGGTAATTGAGGAATTAATTTGAGATCAGGGAGACTGATAGGAGACAAGAGAAGAGGGAGGGGCAGAGAGATAGAGATGAGACAAGAGTGTAAAAGACTAGGTTGGGGAAGGAGGCATGCGGCAAGGTGCAGCGCGGCATCATGATGGAGGCCAGTGAGAAGCAACAACAGAGAGAAAGGGGAAGGAAAAGGGGAATGGGAAGGGGCTCGGGTTGGGAAAGGGAAGACTTGGGTTTTTTTTTATAAATATAAAACGGCGTCGTTTTCAGTGTTCCGATAAATGGAAAACGCATTAGGGACTAGTATAAATCTCAGAGTGCAAATTCGAGGAAAAAATTGAGTAACTATTAATTTTAGGGACTACTTTGAGACTCGAGTGCAATTTCATAGACTACTTTAAAACTCAAATACAACTTCATAGAATACTTTAAAACTTAACTCCTAATTTTACTCCGCACTCACTCAACCTGCTTCCTCTTCCTGGGTCTTCTTCTTTTTTAAAAGCAAAACGTATAAATAATACAAGGCTAAAGTGTGCTTACATGCCTTCTAAGCAAATGCGACACACGTTATAAAGACCCCTATCACCCTTTTCCTTACACGTGTCGCACATACAAGCTATTTTTCTGTCAAATACAGGTCATGTTTGGTATCTCCCAATATGAACAAATTGCAACTTTAGTCTACATGCAGGAGATAGAGGAGACGTTTTAATATTTGGTTGTCCATCCTTACAAAATGCAAGCAACCATTTTCTGTTTTTCTTCCTTCGAAGCTAATCGTGACCTACGTTTTGCAAGTATATGCACTTGTAGGTCCATATCTGTACATAATATACCATACAACAATATATTTAAATTATTCTATCTTTTACTCCATTATTAAATTAATTTATGTATTTTAGACATACCCGAGTGATAGTATCACACAATTGCTTAGGCTGCTTAATGAGCAATGGTGGGAAAAACAGTGAATGGGTATTGCTGGAACTCATTTAATGACTAAGGGATGAAAGACACGGATCAGAAGAACAGGGTAGCGTTGATAGCTTTAGAGGGAAGACGATTTTGAAGAGCAATGTCGAACGCCGAGAGACAACGGTGGAGGACGGCGAAGCATCAAGCACGACAAGGGTCCATTAGCTAACATCCATGGAGCACCGCCCCAGAGATTCAACTGAAGATGTCGTATCGGGTGGCGGGGCTGGATGTTTTGAGTCGAATCAGCTTGTTGACTTGGCCCATAGCTAAAAAGAAAGGATCCGAATGAAAACCAAAATAATTGTTTACTATAAACATGATAAAAATAACTCATTCTAAGAGTTATCCTTTTTCAAATGATGAGTAAAATATCGTTTTTGTTCCAACGTTTGGAGTAAGTCTCAAAGTTATTCTTAACGTTTTAATTGTCCTATTTAAGTCTTTAACGTTTCAAAATTGGCTCAATGTTGTCCTGCCGTTAGGATCCGTTAACAGAATTGACGGCGGGACAAAATTGAGATGATTTTGAAACGTTAGGGACTTAAATAGAACGAAAACGTTGGGGACAAAAACAATACATAAAAATAAATTTTATTTTATTTTTCAATAATATTTTTTTTTTTTTTTATATAATATAAGTTAATATAAAAAATAAAAAAAATTTATTTAGAATTAAAGTAGTGTGATTAAGTGTAATTTACTTAGATGTGATTAAAAAATAATTGAATATTATATACGGTAAAAAATTGATATTATTAAAGGCAGGGACGGATTCACTTATGTGGGTGTGGGGCGCAAGTGTCTCCACTACAATTTGAAATTTTATTGAGTAGTATATAATAATATATTTATTGCCCCCACTAAATTATTAAATTTGACCCCATTATAATTTTTTATTCAACTTTCGACACTTGATAGCCAATTTGAGAGCTTCATATAGATATCCATTATAATGATCAATTTTCAAATTTAAATAAGATTGGTGTTTTTTTTAGAAATCGACTCGAAAGAATATTATCTATCTATTTATGTTTCTTCTTTTAAAATTAGCTTTAGTTTTTTTTATAATAACTACACTAATTGAATGAACTTTTTCAACTATGAATATCATCAAGAGTAAATTACATGAAAGTTGAGTTTTAAATAATTGTTTAACGATATATACAAAAAAAGATATTTTAATTATATTGTCAAGGTTTTTAAAATATGAAATACAAAAAATTAAATTTTAAATTATATGTTATTATTTAAATTATTATTTTAGTATTTTAATTTGTAATTAGATATTTTGAAACATAATCATATTTTACAATAACAAAATATAATTATAACAATAATTATATTACGTATACATAAAATAATCACTTGTACAGAATAAATCTTAAAATATAAATTTTGAAATATAAAATACATATTAAAAATGAGTTAAATGATATATGTATTTATACACAAATTTATAGCAGATTATTTGATAGCTAATTTTTTATATAAATGTAATATTTTTATTATAAAAATTATTTTAATGTTATATATTTCGCCCCCACTATCAAAATTTTCTGAATCCGTCACTGATTGAAGGATAAAATTAAAATCTATTTTTATGTATCGTTTTTGTCCCCAACGTTTTCGTTCTATTTAAGTTCCTAAGTCCTAACGTTTCAAAATCGTCTCAATTTTGTCCTGCCATCAATTTTTTTAACGGATCCCTAACGGCACGACAATATTGAACCAATTTTGAAATGTTATGGATTTAAATAGGACGATTGGAATGTTATATATAACTTTAGAACTTACCCAAAATATTGAAGGCAAAAACAATACTTTACTCTTTTAACATTATTTCATGTATTTAAGATAGCGTTTGGTTAATATCTTTTAGACATAAATATATATATACATACATAATTATACACATACAAAGATATACAAAATTTTTTTATTGTATTTAGTAATGTTACATAAGACACAATAGTCTAAATAAAATATCAATTTTACCTTTCAAATTATATTATAATCACTACTTCACCACCATCATCACCAGTTCACCATCACTCTCATTTCTTTCCATAAGATCTTCAAGCACTCCATAAGATCCTCTCGGCCATGCCTAGACCTTGTTCTTATGTATTTTCAACGGTGGAGTTTCTACACACCATAGATTAAGGTGTGGAGCTCTGCTGTACCTCGAGTATTAATGCAATTACTATTATTCTTCTATTCAATTCAGCTTATTCTTGTTCTAAGATATTCATTTGCGCCCAAGAACATGATGAATGTGATGATTATGTGACGCTCATCATCATTCTCACTTATGAACGCGTGCCTGACAACCACGTCCGTTCTACATGCAAACAAGGCTTGAATGTTTATCTCTTGGATTCCTTAATCAGAATCTTCGTGGTATAAGCTAGAATCCATTGGCAGCCATTCTTGAGAATCCGGAAGGTCTAAACCTTGTCTGTGGTATTCTGAGTAGGATTCAGGGATTGAATGACTGTGACGAGCTTCAAACTCGCGATTGTGGGGCGTTAGTGATAAACGCAAAAGAATCACTGGATTCTATTCCGACATGATCGAGAACCGACAGATGATTAGCCGTGCTGTGACAGAGTACGTTGAACATTTTCACTGAGAGGACGGGACTGTAGCCATTGACAACGGTGATGCCCAACATACAGCTTGCCATGGAAAGGAGTAAGAAGGATTGGATGAAGACAGTAGGAAAGCAGAGAAATGGAAGGGACAAAGCATCTCCATACGCTTATCTGAAATTCTCACCAATGAATTGCATAAGTATCTCTATCTTTATTTTATGTTTTATTCATCTTTTAATCATTAATCCTCCATAACCATTTGAATCCGCCTGACTGAGATTTACAAGATGACCATAGCTTGCTTCATACCAACAATCTCCATGGGATCGACCCTTACTCACGTAAGGTTTATTACTTGGACGACTCAGTGCACTTGCTGGTTAGTTGTGCGAAGTTGTGAAGAATGTATGTAAACCATGGTATTGTGCACCAAGTTTTTGGAGCCATTACTGGGGATTGTTCGAGTTGTGAAAAGTATGAGTCCCAATTTTGCGCACCAACTATTCAAAACTCTTCTTCCTCATCTTCTATTGCTTCTTCACTAGAGAGAGAAGGAGGAAAAGACAAAAAAATACAGCAGCAACAACATAAAAAGAATGATGATAGGGTTTCAGGGTTTAGGGTTTATGGGGTTTATCTTAACAACAGAATATGGTATGAGAATCGGAGGTTCTCAGTATAGTAACAGTGCCCAGTGATGTAAGATATAAGACCCCGGGACGCCAAAGGCAATCCTAGACTTCATATCCATCACAAGATTTATCTTAAGGCATACTAAAACATTAAAGCATATATTTAAACCTTAACATAACTTAAAACCTTATCAGTATAAAATGGGTAATCTAACTTAAAGGATTTTCTAATCTAACAGTCTCCACTATCCCACAGCCTTCACCAACCTAACCTCCATGCAATCCTATCGCCACCACCTTCTGAACCTCCTCAATCCCAGTAGAAAGCACAATTATATACAATGCAAGTAAAACACAAGTATTGGCATGTAAGGCAAGTAATTCAAGTAGCAATTAGGCAAGCAATTACAAGTCGGCAAAGCAAACAAACAGATAGAAGATGCACATGATGAATGCCTGTCCTATTGGCTGTTATATCACATTGTCGGTTCAACTGCCAACCCGACACATCTCCATGGAGATGTCGCCCTTCGAAATCATAATTGGGAACCCCCGAGATATGGTGCTCAGATCACCGTCCAGGATTTTGTGCCTGCACACTCTATTGATCCGAAGGGATGCGAGAGGGATACTTTTGCCACATACCTCACATCTCAACGTAAGCGAGATTAACCACCGTCCTTACGCTGCCGCTACCTCAACAGGCGGGATTAACCACCGTCCCTGCCGGGCGCATAGCGTCTCATCAATTTCGGTATAAAATGATACATTAGTGGTTTTCAGAAAACATTTCTAGTATATCATGGATCCATCATCTCATTCCAAGTCCTCGACTCATCTCAACCACTGTCAATTCAACATTTCCATTCCGAACTCATTAGTTCGTCACTTTCTCAATTCATACATCTTTCGCCCTTCGCAATCCACCAAATCCACCCTCAGTACACCAGAAACCTAGCCTCTGTTCTCTAACTTTTCAAAGAAATACCAAATAAACTCACTTAAGACCTTTTCCATGTTTCAATGCCCGAAAATAAGCCCAAGAGTCTTAAAATGGTGTCACAGAAGCTTACAAACTTGTTGGAAAGGTGAAATAGTTTAAAAACAAAATTTAAGTTGTAAAACAGGGCATGTGCGTACACACAGGGGTGTGCGTGCGCACGTCCAGAGAAATTTTCAAAATGTGTGCGTACGCATAGAGGTGTGTGTACGCACAGGTACTAAATTTAAGAATTTTATTTGCTGGCACAAGGTGTGCTAGCACCGTCAACAGACTGATCTTCCCAACGTGTGCATGCGCACAAGGCTGTGCGTGCGCACAGGTTGTAAAACTCCATTTGTCATGTGCGCGCATAGGTTGTGCTAGCGCTCTAAATAGGAAGCCTTCCCCTACGTGTGCGTACGCACAAGGCTGTGCAGGTTTAAATTTTCACAGGGGTGTGCGTGCGCACATACCAGAAATCACAAAATTCTGCAACATTGCAAAATTTCAGATTTTGACACCAAACTTTCCACAATCATATCTTCCCCTACCAAAATCGGATTTATACAAAACTTAAACCATTTTAAAGCTTGTTCAATCATCTTTCATTTGGTATAAAAAGCATTGAATTTCAAACAAGGTAGCTCAAGATATGATTCATGGAAGTTCACCAAAAATCCCCCTTTTTACCAAATTTCACAAGTACTCCATTTTTTTAAAAATTCTCAACCAACATCAAACCAAAATAACACCAAACTCCAATTTACATCACAATCTACCCTCTTGGGTCATAATTCACCATTCATACCAATTTTTCTGTCACACTTCATCATTCTCAATCTCAATTATCACATATATAACATTCAAACAATTTTCCACCAACACATTCACCAATCATCACTCTATCACTATCAATCTTCATCATGAAACTCATTCATGCTCCATATTAATGATCAACAATGTTCATTCATCCAAATTCATCATACATCATATCTTAATATCATTATTTAACAACATTAACAATATTAATTTATCATACCTCATCAACCAACCAACATCAACAACCATATCAATTCAATCCTATCTTATGGGTCACTAGCCTAAGTGTCCAGAAATATTATATACTACATAAAAAAACCGAAACCATACCTTGGTCGATTCCCAATATGAACCAAAATCCCAATTGAGCACAAGTTGAGCTTTCAACCACAATCCAAGCTACCAATCAACTCCAATCAAGCACCAACAATCACCAAAGGCTTCCAAACTCACAATAATCAAGCTATATACACACAAATTATAACTAATCAACCTAGGGCTCATCATAAACAAAATTTCACAAGAGTTCAAGACCTCTTACCTTTTCTAACAGTTTTGGAAGCCAATACCCAATGGTAATCAAAGGCTAGCGTGTACCTAAACACTCAAAATCATAAAATTTCACTTAATCAAAAAACCAAAAACCCGAAATTTTTAGGGCAGAAAACTGGACAGGGAATCTTGAGAAAATTATCACAAAGCTTATTTAGAAGTAACGGACTCGGCAAGAGCTTCGCGTAGCCGCTGACGGCACGTGAATCGGAGCACTATAGCTTGAGATATCGCGGATTGAAGTTGTAGGTGAATAGTATTTTCTCTTCTTCTTTCTCTCTTCTCATGCAGCTGTCTGTTTGTGTAATAGAGGAGTAAATGAACTCATTTGGGTTCATTTAAATTTATATATGTTGGGCTTTGGCCCAAGTTGGGCCTGGTCTAACCGTTAGCATTTTTAGCCCGTTTGGCCCAACTTTGGGACAAATCTTTAAAATTAACGCCCGGCTTTCGACTTCTTATATTTTTCTAAGATTTTTTACTGTTTTTACTTTTTCTCGCACAGTACCGGGCAGACTTAAACCTGTTCAAATGGTCCAACTGCCGATTCACGGTTTTTCTCGATTTTTCACAGAAAATATATTTTCTGACTCAGAAAATACATTTTCTGACTCAGAAAAACCTAGTCTAAAAATCATATTTAAATCCTCAAATTTTCACTCTAAATTTTGAATCCTATTTTGGGCAATATTAATTAACTAATTAGGCGGTTAATTAGTCGCGGTTCTTACAAGAATCTTCCACTAGATAAACACTTTTTTGGGATAACTTATGGTAAAGAGGTTGTGATCCCTATGGAAGTCGAGAAACCAAGTGCTACGATGCTCCTCGAAAGCACAAATGATTGTGTTGCACTTGATCTCAATTCTCATAAATGAAGTGAGATCAATGTCTATTTTAGCTGAATATGCGTCACTACAAGAAAAAAGGCCTATGGCTGCGCTTTTTTCTTGCTATGCTTTAAAAGTGTGGCCAAAAGAGGGACAATGGTCACGATATTATGAGGGTGGCAATTGATTAGAGTGGCTAAAAGGTATAACACTAAAGTAAAACTTAGAAGTCTACAAGAGAGTGATTTGGTTTTGAGACAAGCTGATGTCGGGACTTCACAAAGTCAAGGAAAGCTATCACGAAATTGAAAAGGACCCTTTAGGATTAAAGAAGTCTTAGAAAAAAAAAAAAAACAAAAAGAAAACTTTGATGGATCTAAGGTACCGAGAACCTAGACTGCTACTCATTTGAGGAGGTATTATTCTTAGAAATTGTTAATGTATGAATAAAGGCACTCTTTTTCTGTCAAAAAGATTTTAATGAGGCCATTAAAACTTGTATTAGTTTTATTTTTTATTCAATAAAGTCTTGGTTTCAATTCATATATATATATATATATATATATATATATATATATATATATATATATATATATATATATATATATATATATATATATATATATAATATATATATGTACATGGTCGTGCTAATATCGAAAAAACGATAACAAAAAAATAAAGCGCAAATAAGTTATTCAAAACAGTCATATGAGATCGAAAGTCTAGAATTAAAGGGCAGTTACATAAGCTTAACCAACACAAAGTTAAAGTGGAAAATACCCGAAAAGGAGGGAAATACATTGCAAAATGCAAAATAACTTAGTACATAATATTTACTACTTGCCCATCCATGACCTTCTTGAAAGCGCTAACTGAGGAGATATCTAACTCAAGAGCCAAAAGCTTGATTTGGTTGAGGATGTTCTTCTCAGCATCGAAAATACCATCAATAGCAGCTCGTTCAGCATTTTCAGCAGTCTTGGCAAGTGTAGAGTTGTTCTTCTCTATCTCAACAACCTTTATCATCAAATCCTTAACTTGAGATGCTGAAGTCTTCTTATCCTCTTCCAAAGATTTAATACTTTCTTGGAGTTTCCTATTATCTTCTAACGAGGCTAAGGTAGTATTCAAAATCTGAATTTGAGTAGCAGAAGTTTGAAGCTCCTTTTCTTTTGATGCAATTTTAGAACGGAAGCTCGGGATCTCCTTCTCTACATCCCGAACGAAGGCAACTGAGCGAAGGAGCATCTTTTGAATTCAAGGTAAGGTGTCTTCCACAGGCATCTCAACTGACTTTGACTTAGTCGCCTCGGTCAATAAGAAAGAATCAACAAAGTCACAGTAGCGGAAATCTTTTTTCAAGACACAACCATAGGATCTTAGATCTTCCCCTTGAGTGGTTGTTGATTTCACAAGCCTTTTTCCCTTGCTCTTTTGTTTCTTTCTCACTAGAGAGCTCGAAGGAGGATGGGAATATAAAATTTCGATATTAAGAGCTGATTTCTGAGGTTCTGGAGGTGAAAGATTGCTATGGGTAGCTGAAGAATAAATCATATCCATGCCTTCAGTGTTTGTCGGGATAGTGTTAGTACCCAACCTTCGCCTCATAGCAGTAATGGCCTCAGTTCCGCCAGCCATTTTAACTGTCAAAAGAAAAAAATAATTAAAATGAGAAGAACATTATACTATTTAAAATTCAAAAAATAGACATCAATAACAAGAAATGTTATTACCAACAACATTTTTAGAAGCTTGCACTTCAGCAAGGATCATCCTCAAATCCAAAGGGTTATCATTCCATAAACCAAGAAGAGTGTGAACGATGTCACGCTCTATTGGGTTCACACTTTTCAGTTCAATCTTTGGAGAAGCAACGTGAAAGTTCCAATAAAGGTTAAACCTTTTTTCATCCTCCAAAGTCATGAAAAAAGGTTGGGACCCAGAGACCCTTTCAACTTTAAAGTATTTTTCTTTAAAACCATGGTACAATTCTTCAAAAGGTTTGAAAATTCTATGATTGTGGTTAGCTTGGAAAGATAGGAAGCCTTGACCACAAGCACCATAAGAAATAGCAAAGTTAAAAAAGTAAAAAAAAACACTCTGGTGGAGATAGGAAAGTCGAGGAATGAACATAGTAGTTCAAACCCTCGAATGATGGCCCAACTATTAGAATGCAGCTGAGAAGGGGCACATCCACACAACCTCAAGACATCTTGTTGAAAATCAGAAAACGGAATCCGAACTCCGAGACATGTAAATAAAATTTCATACATCCACATCCAATCCGGAACATTTTTGGCATGATGATTAATATGGCAAAGATGCTCTTCTTGGTTAGGGAGAGTAAGTGAGTAGTGGTTACCAACATCATCAAAAGTAAAGATCACACATGACCCTTTCAATTCATCAAGACGTTCCCTGGTGATGGTAGAAGGAGTATTTTTAACTTCCTCGACTACCCAAGTATATAAATCATGTTTCTGAAAATGAGTGGAAGTCCGAAAAGCTTCGCTGGAGGTTCCAGTGCATTCGTCAGTGGCAACCACTTTTCTCCTCACCATTTTTTGGACAAATCTGTAGGAGAACCACGATGTTTTAGAAAATTAAAGTGAATGAAATTTGCTCCAAAAACAGTAGAAATAGAAGAATCTTGAAAAAAAAAAGTTATGCGGTGGTACCAATCTAAAAAATAAAAAAATAAAAGAAAATGAGAAGAAAAACTTTTATGACCAAAAGAAAGGTGGTTTGAAGGAGAATCAATGGATTCTCACATGCAAAATAAAAAAAATAGAAAAGAGAAAGTACCTGAAAGTTGCAGAAAAAACTAGATTGATGAACATGCGGTGAGTAGAGGTAGAAGATAAAAGAGGAAGGAGAGACAGAGTTCTTTTAGGTAGAGTTGTTCAGAAAACAAGGTGCAATAATTGCGCACAGAGAAAATGAAACATTTTCCTAAAAATAAAATTTGTGATTTATTTTTTTGATTAATTTAAATAAATTAATCAATTAATTAGTTATTTAATTTAATTGAGATAAAAATCAAATTATTTAACATTTTATTTGATCACATTAATTATAATTTATCAATTTTTAATTATTTGATTTGACTGGAATAAATGAATTAATTTTATTTTTATTTATATTAAATTTTTGTCTTATAAATTCTGATTAATGATTTTTAAGAGTGTTTTTAATTATTTTATTTTAATTTGATTGAGATAAATATTAAATTATTTAATATTTTATTTAATTATATTAATTATAACTAATTATTTATATTAATTATTTTATTTAATTGAATTAATTTTATTTTAATTTGTGTTAATGTTTTTTTCGTTTTAGGTATTTTGATTAATATTTTTTAAAAGTATTATAATTTTTACATAATATATTTATAAGAATTTTTTTATTTAACTTAATTCATTGAGTCAACTAATTATGATTTTTTTATTATTATAATTATTTAATTTAATTAATTTAAATATATATTATTTGATTTTTTTTTTTTTTTATTTTTTTTGTTCTTTATTTACTTTTTAATTTCTTTTCATTTCTTTTCTTGATTTTATATTTTTATTTTAAATTTTTTTTTTTTTTAACATTTTTTTTATTTTTTTATTTTAATATTTCTCTTAGTTTTTTTTAATTTATTGTCTAATAATTATATATTCATTATCAATTATTAGTGTGAATATTGTTTCAATTTAAAAAAAAAAAAACAATTTTATTCATTTATTATTTTTTATTTTATGCTATATGAGAATTTTATTTTTTTTACAAATTTCTCTTTCATTTGGTAATACTTTTTATTTCTCTTATGATGCATTATTTTTACTCTTTGATTTATTTAAACTGTAAAATATTATTATCCATTATTGTACTTTATATCTCTTCTATTTTTTATATTTTGTTCTTATTTAGTTAAATTTTTATAATTTTTTATTATAAATTTTATTATTTTTATTCCATATAATTTATTTATCATAATTTTTACATGTTAAGTCATCCTAATGTTTAAATTATATTTCTTACGTGCTTAATCTTATTTCTAATTTGGAGGATTGAGTGATGAAATAACATCGACGAAAGCTGTTGTGTGTTTACTTCTTCGTCTTTTTTACTTACCTTCCTTTTTGTAGGGATTGTGAGTAACTATATACAATAGTACCTATGCATAATGTGTAAGTATAAATTGTTTTGTAAATTTTTTATTATCTATTTTGAAATAGACAAAACATTATAAATGATTTTGAACTAATAAATCTGTCATCATTGTGTTAAGATATTGTGCATTAATCTTATATTTAGCAGTTAATTGATAGGTGTTAAAACGAACAACAAAATATGAAACTTTTTTTTAAATATAAATACAACTATTTTAACTCAAGAAAATAAAATATATTGGTGAGTTTTAACGGGTAATAACATTGGTCATATTATTCTAATTTCAAGAATGAATATGATACTAAAATATAAAACAGTTCTAGATATATTTTAACAAAAACAGTTTTTTATAATAGTTTTTTTTTTCTCTCCTAGGCCATTTAATTTAAAGACAAATTTTATCTCATATTTAGATTATGATTGTCTAAATCAGTTAAAGTTTGAAAATTTTTTCTCATAAATCATAAAAAAATATCTACAAATTTAATTATTAATATTATTTAATAAAAAGTATTTAAAAAAAAAACTCTAATGGAAATATTTAATTTAATTGCAAACTATATATTACTATTAAGGAGTCATCGTTAAATTTTAAAACAAATAAAATTATTATTCATTGATTTTATTATTTTTAATATTAAAAATAGTTAAACTTTAGATTTAATTAATTTTATAAAATTTTTATAATAAAATTATTATGCATATTTTCATTTAAAATATTCAAAAAAATACTTTATATATTTTATATATTATTCTATGCAAAGCACAAAATATATATACTAGTACTAAATCTGTACCGTTAATGAGTCACTAAAAACAGAAAAAAAATTCTAAAAAACTTCTATCTAATGTAGAAGGTAAGAGTGTGTCGATTTTTTTGGTTCGGATATTTAAAAAAAATCAAAAAGGGAGGATTGAGACGGGCATATAGGAGAGAGATAGAAAGGGGACAAAGGTGACAGAAAAAAATGAATAAGACAGACAGAAGAGCTCAAAGACAGACGACAAAAGGAACACAACTCAAATCCACATTGACAAAAAAATGTAGATAATTAATCTGCAATAAGTATAATTAAGTCGCGATAATACAATTGTTATGTTATAAAAGAACCAGCAACGATCAACTAAATAAATGACCAAAACAACGTCAAAATCATTTTGTCAATAAACTGAAACTAACATGTAAATCTAATAGTAAGTATCAAAGTCTGAAACATCATTCAATTAGATTGACATTATACTAAGATAAACAACATGCTATTCAAAGAAACAAAACACATAATAACTAAATAACACATTTTTCAAACAAGATATGAAATATTTAAAAATAAAAGTTCTCACCTTTAATCAAAGAAATCACAGTTGTTGGATGATCAATTATTGCCAACTATTTCCATCATGAAAAAGCTTCCGCAACCCAATCTATGCACCAAATTAAAAGACAAATCCAATTAGACAATTTCTAAAAACAAAAAGAACATTCTAACCTGTCATCAACGTCGGGCTTAATAGAACAAAAACACTACACGAAACGAGCTCTCGACGTATTATACATGAATAAAAAGGTATGATTTTATTGGATAAATCAATTAAATCCCAAAAATTATCATTAACGCTGTCAAATTTACTAAAAAAAATACAAAACTAACGCTAAATTTCATATTCTAATTGATAACTTATATATAGTATCAAATGCTTGAAGGCTACTAGTACAAGGATGAGCAAGTTCTTTGACTTATAAGTTATATTACTTCAACTTACATGAGAGATATGGCGATGGATGTGAGAACACAGAACGGCGCTGCAGATCTCACAAGAATGTCTTAGGGTTTGTTATAGTCTTCATTAAGTTGCTTTTATAGCTGGTGGAGTGGAGGATAAAATTGGAATTATAAAATACTGTAAAAGATAAAATTAAAAAATAAAATTATCCTTTTTTTACCCATGATATTTTTAATCGGACAGCATGTCTAAGATGATATTTAAATTTTCGATATTTATTTGATTAGATTAATAAAAATATTACTAAATTAATAAATTAGTTAATTTTCTTAAAGTTAACACTAATAATAGTATAATAATAAAATATAAAAAAGTTTTTAATAAATATTTCTGTAATATTAATATTAAGTAATTTTAATTATTATTTTTAATTAATATTATTATATAATTAAGATCAACACTTAAAATCACTAAAACAATAGACAATAGTAATAATATTCCAAGAACAGTTAAAATTCTTCCTTATACTATAAAACACTATCATAGTAAGAGTAAGAAACACTATGTATTAGTACTAGGGTCTCAACTGCACATCTCTTATTGTATCGTTTTCTATTTTTGTATGATCATGTAACTTGTTAAATTAAATTTTGAAAATATATATGTAATATAACTGATAAAAAAAGTAAGCACCCAAAAAATGGCTTAATAGTAGTGAATTTGTAGCTGAAATATAAATATCCTATGATTTATTACTTGTGTAATTGTTTACTTAAAATTCAAAATTTGGAAAAAAAAAAACTTGAAAATCTTTTTTTTATTAATGGACTTTAAAATCATTAAAAAAATAATTATTTCATAGCAATATAAATTAGAGTAGTGAATTCTATTACACAAACACAGAAAAACATTTTTTGTATAGAAATACAAATTTAATATTTATAAAAAACATTATTCTATTATGACAAATTTTATTAATCTATTATGAAATATTTGATGATTTTTATTCCTAATTTATATATAGGAAGAATTATTTGAAGCATCATATATAAATATTGTTACGGTGGGTAACCGGAGATTAATCAGATGGATGACGTTTGACGGCCCAAGTGTATGAAGGAGGAGAACTCCGGGTGTATCTGCAACTCGGGAGGCTCCGTCCGACTTGCGCGCGTGAGTGAGGGGGTGGTACCTGCAAAGACACTCCGATGCCTAAGTTAGCAAGAGCGTAAGCAGGTCTAGAGAGTATTGGACTTAGAGATACCTGAGGCGTGTCAGTGTACTTATAGTGGTGAGCCAATAACCACCGTTGGAGTAGTGCCGTATCTTTAGGGTATTAACCGTCCCATTATCTTAGGGAGGTTAAGATATGGCTTTATGAAGTGGTTAGAGAGATTTTAGGGGCGGTTACTCATTTGAATGAGTGTTTATCTGCCAGCTAATCTCATAACCGACTTCTTCATACTAAGTCGTGGTTGACACCGACTTCTTAAGTGGAGGTCGGTGCTTTGCTAGGCCTAATCTATTGGATCAGGCCTTTTGGTTGGACCTGGGCCCTTAACATTGGGCCAGGGTATGAACAGTGCCCCTACTTGAGCCCAAGATCCTTTTAAGGTTTGGGTTCAAGTATTTAACTCGGGTTCGTAGCCGACCTTCACGGGTTTTGAAACCGACGTGATTTTCGTGACCTTTTGTTTCTGACAGTTACGTCAATTCAAGCGTCGTGTCCGTTGGGGAAGCGTTTAGGGATTGAGGGCTTTGGTAACGGTGCCATCGCATTAATGACTGCCTCGTTTTTACCATTACGCCCCTTAGTGTGTTTATAAATGCTTTCCCTCTCTTTCGTTTTTCCGTTTCTGCAATCTTTCAAACTTCTTCTTTCCTTGCTCGTGCTGTATTCTTGTGTTCGAAGATTTCCGCTCTCTCCAACCTTCATTTCTTGGATAAAGGTTAGTTTTATTTCTTCCATGTCATGCCTTATGTTTGCATGTTTTGTTTTGTGAGTGGATAGGTTGGTCTGTCGATTCTAGCCTCGTATCTCTCCTCTTTAGGGGCCGTGTTTTTTGATTTTTCTTTTTCTTTTTTCCTTTTGTAGGTTTCTGCCACTTTTATATAAAAAATGGCTTCCGTAGATGTTCTTTCTTTGTGGGTTGATGACACTGTCCTTGGGGAGGAACCCCTGGTCGACGCTGAGTTTATCACTCATCTTCGTACTCATCACCGGCTTTGTACTTCAGAGGAGGACGAGCCAAAATATGAACTGATAATCCCGGGTCCTGAAGACCGGGTCTGTTTTGGGAGAGTTAATGAGGCGGCCCCTCATTTTTTCTTTATGTATGAATGTATGATCACCCGCTTGGGTGTTTTTCTTCCTTTCTCAGATTTCGAGATATCTGTTTTGCACCACTGTAGAGTTGCCCCTACTCAACTTCACCCCAATTCCTGGGGCTTTTTGAAGATCTATCAATTTATTAGCCACGCTCTGGACTTTCCGACCTCTTTGAGGATTTTCTTCTTTCTCTTTCATATGACTAAGCCCTTTAGTGGGCTAAATAACAAACAGCAGTGGGTATCCTTCCGAGCCATACAAGGTCGGAGGATTTTCACCCTTTTTGACGAATCTTTTCATGACTTCAAAAACTATTTTTTCAAAGTACAAGCTGTAGAGGGTCACCATCCCTTCTTCCTTGATGAGCATTCCTCCCCTCGCTTTCCCCTTTATTGGTTGGCGGCCTCCCCTTGTGAAAAGTATGGTCCAGATGACCTGGACGAGGTGGAGGCTGCCATTGTGGGGTTTTTCCGAGAAGCGTGGGGAAGGGCCCCATACTTGGATACCAGAAAAATCCTTCAGGGAACGCCGACTTTTGTTCAATCTCAATTAGGTAGTGCATGCATTCCTGATTTCCGAGTTGTTTCTACCGACTTGAATGTACCGACTTGAATGTTGCCGACTTATAATTGTTGGTTGTTTTTCTTGTAGATATGGCAAGAAAGAATGCTCAGGAGGCTTACCAAAGGGTCCAAGAGGCTAAAGCGAAGTCCCGGGCTAGGTCCGGTGGTGCCAGGGCGATCACCTCTCCTCTCCTCCTCCTCCTCCTAAGAACACTGGCACTCCTTCTCAACCCCTTGTCATTTCTTCCTCAAGTTTGTCTCGACCACCCCCGTCTGCCCTCTCTCCGAGCCAGAGAAGAAGAAGCGCAAGACCTCTGAGTCTGGCTCTTCTTCTTTTGATGGTGGGGTTAAGGCGGATGCTCTTGCATTCGTCCGAAAGAACATCTATCCTTTTATAAGCATGGATGATGTTTCTGTTCGAAACCACCTTACCACCATGGCCGAGGAGAGTTTTAGGACAGCGGGTGTTTGTGGCAAACTTTTGGACATTTTTTAGAAGACTCCCCTCAGCTCCTTGGGGGCATCCTCAAAGGTTGAGGAGTTGGAAGGGAGGCTTCTTATTTTTGAAAAACATGAGAAAGAGTTGAAGGAGGAGAGAGATAAATTGAGGAAGGAGAGGGATCACCTTAGGGAGGAGGTGGGTAAGCTGCGAGCTCAATGCACTTTGGAGGCAAATTTGAGGAAAACAGCACAAGACAGCTACCACAGTTTATTTCAAGATATTGTAGCTGTGAGGAAGGACTTGCTGAATTCTCGAAACGCATACGCCGAGTTGGAGGACTCTATTGCTGATGGGGCCGAGGAGTCTTGGAGAATATTCCTGGAACAGGTCAGAGTTATTGCTCCCGACTTGGACCTTTCACCTTTACATCCTGATAAGGTAGTTATTGATGGTGCCATCGTTGATCCTCCTGTCCCCGAGGTTGTTTCTGAGTCGGACCTGAAGACTCGGGGGCAGAGGATTATTGAGTCTCCTCCTCATTCCAAAGATGCTCCGAGTTCTTCCTCCGTTCCTCCTGCTGGTCCCGGCGGCGCCCCTCCTGAGTCTGGCGGTGGTGATTCCTCTACTCCTTTGAAAAGATAACTTTTGTTTTTTTATGGCTATATGGGGGCTCGGCCTGTGAGTCCCCCCTTTTTTAAACTTATTCATTGTTGGTGGTTGTGTGAACAGTTTCCTTTTGGCCTTTTAAGGCCGTAAACAAAATATTCTGATCTGCCCTTTTTTGGATAAGGGTTATTAAACAAAAGTGAATGCCCCTTTTTTGGATAAGGGCTTAAGTTACCTTGTGCGTGTATGCTTTTTTGATATTTCGAAGAACCCTTTTTGGTCTTTTTCCTGAAAACCTTTTTCTTGTCTTGTCTTGCTTTTTCGAGCCCTTTAGCTTGAGGGCTTTTTACGCAACCATCGATTCTAGGTTTTTCAATCTCTTTGGTATCCTTTATACTCAACTTTTGCTTTTTGATGAGTTTTCATGACTTAGGTTATTTTTGCGATGCGTTTTTCTTTTACTCGGAGCTCGGTTTCTTTTACTCGGAGCTCTTTCGAGTTTGTTTTACTCAGATTTCCATTTCGACTTAAGAGTCGGATGGTTCCTGAGTTCTTACGATCAACTCATATAACCTCTTTACGCCGACTTGTACCTCGTCGTTTTATCCTGACGACCATCTAGGTCGGTTCATAGGATTTTCACGTTTTGTCGAGCTTAAGTCGGCGCGTTTCGTAGAAAGACTTAGAAAAAATAAAGAAGGATACTATAGGAGATATTGTAAATGAAAAAGATCTTTATTAATTAGGAAGGTACCTTCTTGCTACTAAGGGTCTTGATAGCCTATTTTCCCTTAGCCTCTACTATGATGCCTCGTTAAAAACCCTTCTCCAGAAAAAACCCTTTTGGGAAAAAATCATGAAGTTGGGAAAAGAGTACATCAGGGAGTAGAGTTCGCTTCTAACTGTAGTACCTTTTCATATTACAAGCATGCCACGACCTCGGTAGCTCAGTTCCGCTTAGGTCGGTTACTTTATAATAACCTTTCCCTAATACTTCTTTGATTTTGTATGGTCCCTTCCAATTTGCGGCGAGCTTTCCTTCTCCGGATTTGTTGATTCCAATGTCATTTCTGATTAGAACCAAGTCATCTGTAGCGAATGTTCTTCGAATGACTTTTTTTTGTACCTGGCAGTCATCCTTTGTTTTAACGCTGCTTCTTTTATCTGGGCTCTTTCCCGGACTTCGGGGAGTAAGTCGAGCTCCTCTTTGTGTCCTTGTATATTTCCGACCTCATCATGGAGAATTACCCTTGGACTTTGCTGATTGATCTCTATCGGGATCATGGCTTCCACGCCATAGACTAGTCGGAAGGGTGTTTCTCCTGTGGCGGATTGAGGAGTTGTCCTATAAGCCCATAACACTTGAGGAAGCTCTTCAGCCCAAGCTCCCTTTGCTTCCTGTAGTTTTTCTTTAATCCTGCCAGTATGACTTTGTTAGCTGCCTCGGCTTGCCCATTGGCTTGTGGTGCTCCACCGAGGTGAACTGGTGCTTGATTTTGAGACTGGCTACTAGATTTCTGAAGGTGGCGTCGGTAAATTGGGTTCTATTATCTGTAGTGATGGAATAAGGTATTCCATACCTTGTGATGATGTTTTTGTAAAGGAACCTGCGACTTCTTTGAGCGGTGATAGTAGCTAATGGTTCTGCTTCTATCCACTTTGTGAAGTAATCTATTCCCACAATCAAGTATTTGACTTGTCCTGGTGCTTGGGGAAAGGGACCTAACAAATCCATTCCCCATTTTGCAAAGGGCCAGGGAGAAGTGATACTGATGAGCTCTTCTGGTGGAGCTACGTGGAAATTTGCATGCATCTGACACGGTTGGCACTTTTTCACAAAGTCTGTTGCATCTTTTTGCAAGGTCGGCCAATAGAATCTTGCTCGGATTATTTTCTTGGCGAGCGACCTTGCTCCGAGATGGTTTCCGCAGATCCCGCTGTGCACCTCCTCCAATACCTCGGCGGTTCTTGAGGTCGGTACGCATTTTAACAATGGTGTTGATATCCCTCTTCTGTAGAGGACATTTCTCACCAAAGTATAATGCTGTGCTTCCCTTCGGATCTTATTAGCTTCTTTTTCCTCTTTAGGGAGGATGTCGAATTTCATGTATTCGACTAAGGGGATCATCCATCCGAGGTTTAAACCGACTACCTCAAGTACCTCCTGCTTATCTTCTGTTTTTGCAACTGAGGGTTCTTGGAGGGTTTCTTGAATCAGGCTTCTGTTGTTTCTCCTGGTTTGGTACTTGCTAACTTGGATAGGGCGTCCGCTCTGCTATTTAGATCCCGAGTTATGTGTTTGACCTCGGTTTCTGCAAAGCGCCCAAGGTGCTCCAGAGTTTTTTCCAAGTACCTTTTCATATTTGGGTCCTTTGCCTGATATTCTCCACTTATTTGGGAGGTCACCACTTGCGAGTCGCTGTATATCATCACCTTTGTAGCACCGACTTCTTCTGCCAACTTTAATCCGGCTATCAAGGCTTCATATTCTGCCTGATTGTTTGAAGCCGGAAATTCAAATTTTAAGGAGACCTCTATTTGGGTTCCTTTTTCATCTACCAGTATTATGCCTGCGCCGCTTCCCTGTTTTGTTGGAGGATCCATCTACATAGAGTTCCCATGTAGTCGTCTTTTCCTCTTGTTCTCCTGCATATTCTGCAACGAAGTCGGCGAGGCATTGGGCTTTAATTGCTGTCCGAGTTTCATATCTCAAATCGAACTCGGAGAGTTCTATCGCCCATTGAACCATTCTCCCTGCAACATCCGTCTTTTGGAGGATTTGCTTCATGGGTTGGTTTGTGCGGACTCTTATCGTGTGAGCCTGAAAGTAAGGTCGTAACCTTCGTGAGGCTATCACCAAGGAGTAGGCAAACTTTTCTAGTTTGTGGTACCTTAGTTCTGGGCCTTGTAGGACCTTACTGAAAAGTAGACCGGGTGTTGTCCGACCTCATCTTCTCTTATCAGGGCTGACGAGACAGCCCTGTTTGCTACGGATAGGTATAGGACGAGGTCTTTCCCTGGTATTGGTCGGGTTAAGATAGGAGGTTGGCTTAAGAACTTTTTGAACTCTTGGAACGCCTCCTCGCATTCTGGAGTCCATTCGAATTGGCATCCCTTCCTTAATAAGGAAAATAGTGGAAGGGATTTCAGTGCCGATCCTGCCAAAAATCTGGAAAGGGCTGCAAGTCGGCCGTTGAGCTGTTGGACCTCTCTCAAACAAGTCGGGCTTTTCATTTCTAGGATGGCTCTGCATTTATCGGGATTAGCCTCAATCCCTCTTTGTGTTAGCATGAATCCTAGAAATTTTCCTGCTTCAACCGCGAAGGCGCATTTTGCAGGATTTAGTCTCATCCCATGCAACCTTATGTGTCAAAGACTTGTGAGAGGTCGGTCAAGAGGTCGACTTCTTCCTTGGTTTTACCAGCATGTCGTCGACGTATACCTCCATCAGGCTCCCTAGGTGGGGGGAAAACACTTTATTCATCAACCGTTGATATGTGGCTCCTGCATTCTTTAATCCGAATGGCATGACCACATAGCAATAGTTTGCCCTCGGTGTGATGAAAGATGTTTTCTCTTGGTCGGGCTCGTACATCGGGATTTGGTTATATCCCGAGTAGGCGTCCATGAATGATAAGTATTGATACCCCGAGCTGGAGTCCACCAGGGTATCAATACTCGGCAGGGGGTAAGGGTCCTTAGGACATGCCTTATTCAAGTCGGTATAGTCGACGCACATTCTCCATTTACCATTTTGTTTTTTGACTAGCACTACATTGGCTAGCCACGTCGGGTATTTGACCTCTCTAATAAAACCGGCTTCCAGGAGCGCCTGTACTTGTTCTTCTACTATTAACGCTCGTTCCGGACCGAGCTTGCGTCTTCTTTGCTGTACAGGTCGGGACCCTGGGTAAACCGAGAGCCTGTGGGACATGAGCTCGGGATCAATCCCGGGCATGTCGGAAGCCTTCCATGCGAAGAGGTCGGAATTAGC
>QBTX01000481.1:0-27521 GCA_003063285.2 Arachis monticola
GCGGTTAACGCCAGTCAGGGTAGCCATCTGGGCGTTTAAAGCCAGAAGGAGCACTCTGGGCGCTTAAACGCCAGAAAGATGCACCTTCTGGACGTTTAACGCCAGTTTTGGCTAAGCATCCTCGGGTCGTTAGCCGCGCAGTGATGGTGGGAGTGGATAGGCTTAAATCGTTTTTCTTTATCTTTGTTCTAACTAGATGTTTTAGTTTGGCAATCCGATATTTCTTGCCAATACCATCGATAGTTTGCAAAGTATCCATCCACTCAAAGTTACAAATTGGTTTTCTAGAAGACCTCAATTTCTAACTAATCCACCTTTTCAAACACATACAATATGGTATCCTGTTAATATATAAACTAAACATCTTTTTCCAATCCCAATTCTTTTCAAATGATTCATAATATCTTTTCAATCATCTCTTATCTTTCTTGATGTAAAACATATTCTCTCCGGTTCTACATCCTTCTCCTCTTGCTTTCTTTCATTGCTGTGAGGGAACAAGCTAAAGCCTCTACGTATTGGTTGATTTGCCCATGATCACTGAGTTAAAACTCATTAAGATCATGGCACCTGAACGGAACTAGAAGTCAAGGATGTGAGACTTAAGGGAGCTTAGGCAGCGAAGCATCAGAAATTAATTTTGAAAGCGCATTCCACATGCGACTTCAAAGGAAACATCCATTCAAAATACAGTGTTTTTAAGTTCTAATTCCAGACTTTAACTCTGGGATAGTATTATTATAGGATTCTTATCTGAGAAGTTATTTACAAGGTAGTAGTAGGTACTTAGCAGTATCTATTTTTGTATTCTATTAAGTATCAATCTATTATTCTCATCACACAGCAGAATACTAAGTCAGAAATTTTTTTAAAAAAAAAAAAAAAAAAAAAAAAATAGATTTTTTAAAAAACAACGTAAATTATATTACCCATCTTGTAATAAATATAATTTAATATATGTGTGTGGCAATATTGTCTGTTCTCTGAATGAATGCTTAACAGTGCATATAAATTGCTACTTTGTAACTTGACTTGAATATTGCTCCTGAAAGGCTGAGAACACGAAAAATATTATGATGATCTGAAAAATCTGAAAATTGATTCTAGAAGCAAGAAAAAGCACGTCAAAAAAAACACAGAACACAAATCACAAGCATGAGCACTATGCCAAGAGTACACAAGGACTCCAGTTAAGCACTATAGAAAGGAAAAAAAAAAAAAGCAATGGAAATAAATAATCCAGCCTAAGCGGCTAACTCAGCTTGTCCCTAAGCCATGTGCTTGTGTCATGAAGGTCAAGTGAAAAAACTTGAGACTGAGTGGTTAAATCGTGATCCAAAGCAAAGAATGTGCTTAAGAGCTCGGACCACCACTCACTGGGACTCTCAGCAAGATGAGTCACAATCTGAAAAGGTTTACCCAGTTATGTGTCTGGCGCATTTATGTATCCGGTGGTAATATGGAAGACAGAAGTGCCTTGGGCCACGGCCAAAGGCTCATAAAATAGCTGCTGTCTCAAGAACAAACATTACTAACCACTCAGTGAGAGTCAATAATACTTATCATGAATATTTCTGAGTCCTAAGATGCACAATCATGTGCTAAATTTTAAAGATGGAGTATTACATATAATTGTTAAACAGAGAAAAAGCTACAAGCCCCGCTCATCTAATATAGAATCTGAGCTCATTTACAACTCAAAATATTAACTACTTCTTTCATTTCTGTTGAACCTATTAGTTCATCTAGTTGCTTGAGCGACTATCAGCAACAGTTTTAAGTTTGTGGTGTTTGTGATGAGCGGATATTTTATAACGGCCTTTTTGGGGGTACAAATTCATGATAGATTTTAGCATGTGTTCAGGTATTTTCTAGTAGGAATATTATGTAGCTTTTTAGGCAAAAATCATATTTCTGGACTACGTATGGAGTCTTGCTGTGTTTTTTCTGTGATCTTCAGGTATTTCTCGTGGCTGCAAATTGAGGGAGCTGAGGCAAAAATCTCTGACTTAGGCTGAAACAAGGACTGCTGATGCGTGTGTGCATCTGACCTCCTGCACTCGAAATGGATTTTCTGAGCTACAGGAGTCCAAATGGCGCGGCCTCTCAACGGCGTGTTGAAATCTAGACATCCAGGCTTCCAAGCAACTATATAATAGCTTCCATACTTTGCGACGGAGGAGTGGAGACGACGTAACTTGGCGTTAAACACGCCAAGTACTGTGTGCTGTCTGGAGTTAAACGCCAGAAAAACGTCATTATCCGGAGATTGAACCGGCCAAAACACGTCATACCTGAAGTTTTGACCGCCAAGAAGGGTCTCCACACGTGGAAAGCTTTAGGTCTCAGCCCCAGCACACACCAAGTGGGCCCCAGAAGTGGATTTTCGCACCAATTATCTTTGTTATTCAATTTTTTTTTTTTAACTTGTTGTTTATTATTTAACAATTTTAGCAGACATTTTTGTACCTCATGACACTTTCAAATCTGAATTACATACATTGCTTGACGAATGAGTCTCTAAACTCCATTAGGTTGGAGGTGAGGAGCTCTGCAGCGTCTCCAATGATTTAATACAAATTATTCCTTTGTTTTCATTCAAACACGCTTCTTCTAATCTAAAGATGTTTCATTTCGCCCCTTTAATCTGTGAAGAAGGTGAATGATCCTGACACTCATCAAACCTGCTCAAGCCATGAACGTGTGCCTGACAACCACCTCCATTCTTACATCAGATTGAATGAATATCCTCTTAGATATTTCCCAACACAGAATCTTCGTGGCTTATTAGCTGATAAGAATTGAGCGGCATTCATGAGAATTCCGGAAGCTAACTTGTCTTAAGTACATCTTCCGGATATGAATGGCCGGGGGGGAACTTCCAGTTGGTATGTCGATTCTACGTGTACTTGACGTGCTTCAAACTTCTAACCTGCTGGGCGTTAGTGCCAGACACAAAGGAGTGGATTCTGATGTCCAGTAGAGCGGGAACTAACCGGTGATTAGCCGTCTGTTGACAGATGCGTTGAGCATAGTTTTCACGCGGAGGATGGGAGTTAGCCACTAACAACGGTACGCCACTACATAGCAGCCTTGCCATGGAAGGAACTTGCGTGTTTTGAGAAGAGGAATTCAAGGAAGAGTTGAAGTCAGAGGCACAAAGCATCTTCCAAAACTCCAACATATCCTCAGTGCGCCAAAATCAAAGTAACATTGTTCCCTCTTTTATCAAATCCAGTAATTTCACTTTTAACCAAATAACCTTATTGACATCCTGACTAAGATTTAGATAAAATAAATAATTTTTTTGAAAATAATATTATCTGTGGTTCGAAACCTTACTCACGTAAAAAGTTGTATTATTTGGACGACCCAGTAACACTGCTGGTTAGTTGAACGGAGGTGTGTTCACCTAGTGCCAATTTCTAAAATCCAATTACCAAGAAAAACAGGACACAATTTTCCGTATTCCACCACACTGATGCTTGAGTGTTCGATTCCTGAGGAACTTGATAATTCTCATCTTGCTTTGTTTTAGAGTCTGCTAGTTGAGCTGTGATTCACCTTTTTTGAGCCAAGCAGGAGATCCAATCTGGTTAACTCATCTACTCCCCTCCTTGGTTCCTATCAGCAGGCATAGAAATACTCCCTGTTAGCCTAGTTTCTATGTACTTATGCCCTCTTCAATTGTCCTTGCATACGTCAGTATTGCAGAGAGCCCATTAAGAGCCAGGATCTAAGGCCTAGTTTTTCACTTTTGAGACAATCCTTCATAAAAAATGTGCACTGTACCTACTCATTGAACATGTCCAGAGGGCACCTTCTTGTCAACTCTTTGTATCTCTCCCATGCTTCAAAGAGAGTCTATCCATCTTATTGTCTGAATGTTTGTACTTTAATCCTCAACTTGATAACTCTTTGGAGAGGGTAGATTTTGCAAGAACTTATTCACAACTCGTCCCAAGTTGTCAAACTTTCCTTTGGAAAGCATTCTAGCACTTAGATGCCTTGTCCCTAAGAGAAAAGGGGAACAAAGCAGTCTATAGGTGTCCGGGTGCACACCATCAACCTTCACTGTGTCACAGATTCTCAAGAATGTGGATAGATGTTGATTTAGACCTTCTTGAGCATTTTCTCCGAATGAACAGTTATTCTGAACAAGACGTGATTAGCTGTGGTTTGAGCTCAAAGTTGTTGCATTGTATGGTAGGTTCAAGATGCTACTCCCACAATTTCCAGGGTTAGGATTGATGAAGGAACCTAGTACCCTTCCTTTCTTGTGGGGGACATGGTTGCCCACTACTTCATCTTAATGATTGTGTGCTTCACCTTCCATATTTTGGGTTGATTCTTTTTTCTTCTTTCTCACCAACCACCCTTTTGCCTCTTGCCAACTACCTCTCTTTTTCAATTCTTTGAATATTCCTCTCAGGTTAGAATCGTAGGAGGTTACAACTCCTTTCCCCCCTGTCATTACACAACACAAAACACAATCTAAAACAAATATGAGCACCTCTTGGGGAAGGGTTGGTAAGTCAAGTTTGGTGATGCAAAGCATCAAACAGTTAGTGTCTTCTTTGTTAGAGGTTAAAAAAAATAACAAAAATAAAGGACTAAAATTAAAATAATTTAACAAGTAAATTAAAATGCTTCATCTAAATACCCATCAACTTAATCATGGTCAATTCAAAAATCAATTCCCGGCAACGGTGCCATAAACTTTGTCAAAAATGAACCCGTCTTTGGCAAGTATACCAAATTATCGTCAAGTAATAACTCCACAATGAGTTGAGGTCGAATTCCACAGAGATTGATATTGATGAACAACTTTAGTTACTGGGTGAATTAGTCAAGCTAATCAAGAAGAATTGTTTGAGTGACAAAATTCTAAATTGCCGGAATTGTAAATACTTAAAGATAAGAAAAGCAAAAAAGTGCAGAAATGTAATGAACATGAACAGTAAATTGCAGAAAACATAAATTGACTAAATTGCAAATGCGATGGGTGGATAGCAGAAATTAAAGAAAACTATAAAGAAAGCTATAAAGAATAGGGAAGATTCATTGGATGTGAGTGAGATATTGCTCTCTTTGGATCAAATTTAGATCATCTCACACTTCAATCATGCAACTCATTGACCTCTTGGCACAATCATTATGTTGATTGAAAACCCAATTCCGTTGTTGATTCAATCTCTCAAATCTGATTAATCAGCCAATTCATTGGTCTAATTGCTCATTGGTGACGAAATTGTGATCCTTAAATTAAGCTCCTTGGCATGTGCCAAAAAGTTAAAACTAATTTAACTAACTTGATTAGAGAAGCTCACAACTCCGTTCAAACTGACCAGCAAGTGTACTGGTCGTCCAAGTAATACCTTACGTGAGTAAGCGGTCGAATCCACAGAGATTATGGGTTTGAAGCAATTCAATATTTATTTTATTAGTCTTAGGTTAGGATGTCAACAAGGATTAATTTGGTTATAATTACTTATTAAAAATAAAAGAGGAACAATGTTACTTTGATTTGCAGCACTGGGAAATATGTTGGAAGTTTGGAGATGCTTTGTCCTCTGAACTTCAACTCTTCCTTGGAATCCTCTTCTCACACGCAGGTCCCTTCCATGGCAAGCTCTATGTAGGGTGTCACCGTTGTCAAGTGGTACTTCCCATCCTCGCAGTGAAAACTATGCCACGCACTCTGTCACAGTACGGCCTAATCACCGGTTGGTTCCCGCTCCTACTGGAATAGAATCACTCTTTTGCGTCTTCACTAACGGCCCAGCAGGTTAAGTTGAAGCACGTCACAGTCATTCAATCCCGAATCCTACTCGGAATACCACAGACAAGTTTAGACTTTCCGGATTCTCATTGAATGCCGCCATCAATCCGGCTGTATACCACGGAAGATTCTGTTGGGGAATCTAAGAGACATTCATTCAGTCTGATGTAGAACATGGAGGTGGTTGTCAGGCACACGTTCATGGGTTGAGTAAGGTGATGAGTGTCACGGATCGCCACCTTCTCCACAGTTAAGCGCGATAGATGAACTCTTAGATAAGAACAAAGCGTTGTTTGAATGGAAAACAAAGAGTATTATATTAAATCATCAGAGACACTCGCCATGATAGCTCCTCAACCCCCAACAATGGAGTTTACAGCTTCATCCGTCACAAGTATGTAATTCAGAAATCTGAAAAATGTCATGAGGAACAAGATAAGTCTGTAAAAGTTGTTTAAATAGTAAACTAGTACCCTAGGTTTACAGAAAATGAATAACTTAAGATAATTGGTGCCAGAAATCCACTTCTGGGGCCCACTTGGTGTGTGCTGGGCTGAGACATAAAGCTTTTCACGTGTGGAGGCCTTTCTGGCGTCAAACTTCAGTGCGTTGGAGCGGGCGTTGAACGCCAAAAAGCTCCTTCTGGGCGTTTAACTCCAGACAAGCAGCAATGAACTTGGCGTGTAACGCCAAGTTACGTCGCTCTATCCTCGACGCAAAGTAATGACTTATATTATATTATTGCTGGAAAGCCCTGGATGTCTACCTTTCCAACCCGTTGAGAGCGCGCCAATTGGACTCCTGTAGCCTCCAGGAAAATCCATTTCGAGTGCAGGAGAGTCAGGAATCCAACAACATCAGCAGTCCTTTTTCAGCCTAAGTCAGATTTTTTGCTCAGCTCCCTCAATTTCAGTCAGAAAATACCTGAAATCACAGAAAAAAACACACCAAACTCTAGTAAAGTCCAGAAATATGATTTTTGCCAAAAACTAATATTTATTTTACTAAAAACGTAACTGAAACATGCTAAAAATACATGAAAATGAAATTGACCCCCAAAAAGCGTATAAATATCCGCTCATCACAACACCAAACTTAAATCTGTTCTTGTCCTTCAAGCAACTAGATGCAATAAAATAGGTTTTAACAGAAAATAAAGAAGTAATAATATTCTCGAATTTTTAAATGAAGCTTTCAGATTCTTATTAGATGAGCGGGGCTTTGTAGCTTTTTTCTCTCTGAACATTTTGCATCTCCCTGTATCTTTAAATTTTCAGAAATGCATTGGCATCCTTAGGAACTTCAGATTGTCGGAATAGTGTTATTGACTCTCCTAGTTAAGCATATTGATTCTTGAACCACAGCTTACTTATGAGTCTTTGCCGTGGGCCCTAAGCACTTTTCTGTTCCAGTATTACCACCAGATACACAAAATTGCCACAGACACTAAACTGGGTGAACCTTTTCAGATTGGACTCAGCTTTGCTAAAGTCCCCAGTTAGTGTGTCCAGAGCCTCTTAAGCACACTCTTTTTTTTGGACACGAGTTTAACCACTCAGTCTCAAGCTTTTCACTTGGACTTTCATGACACAAGCACATGGTTAGGACAGCTTGATTTTAGCCGCTTAGGCCTGGATTTAACTTCCTTGGGCCCTCCTATCCCCTGATGCTCAAAGCCTTGGTTTTTCCTTGCTACCCTTGCCTTTTGGTTTTTAAGGGCTATTGGCTTTCTGCTTGCTTTTTTTTTTCTTTCTTTTCTTTTTTTCGCCTCTTTTTTTTTTTTCACTGCTTTTTCTTGCTTCAAGAATCAATTTCATGATTTTTTTTTCAGATCATCAATAACATTCTTCTTTTGTTCATCATTTCTATTAAGAAAAATAAAAAAACAATATAGCACTGTTCAAGCATTCATTCAGAGAACAAAAAGTATTTGCCACCACATATAATTATTATAAATTTTATTATTAAAACTCGAAAAATATAAATATTTATTAAAAAAAAAAAAAAAAAAAAAAAAAAAAAAAAATTACCTAATGATGATGAAGAAAAAAATAAATTATAGCTTAATTGGCGAATAAATCAAAATAGACATCCTAATACTACTACTGCTATTTACTTCTAAGGTCATTTCTTAAAAGATTTTTAATTTTAAAATGGAATTAGATATGCTAATTAACAACCTTGTATTTGGGGAAGTGGATGTTCCTCTAGTCTGCTGGGTGCCCTCAAGAATTAATTTCTGACGCTTCAGCTCCCTTAAAGGTTTACATCCTTGCTCTTCCTGTTCTCTTAGGTGCCATGGTCTTAATGAGTTTTAGCTCAGTGATCAGGCACACACCAAACTTAGAGGGTTTGCTTGTCCTCAAGCAAAGAAAGGAAAGGGAGGAGTAGAAGAAAAGGCATTTTCCAAATAAAGATAAGATGAGTTTAAAAAGATTTGAAAAAAGTTTAGATTGAAAAAACTTCTTATGAATTATATTATTTGATATTTTGAAAAAAAAAGATTTTAGAAATTAGTGTTTTTGAAATAGGAGTAAAAATTTTTGGAATTGAAGGATGACATTTTTGAAACATGTTTTATGCCAAGAAATCATGAATTGAAACATAAAAATTTAGAAAATTATGGAGAAAAACGAATTTTTACCTCCTCCCCACCATCCGTGGCGTAAACGCCCAACTGCTGCATGGTTTGGGCGTTTAAGCGCCCAAATGCTGCTTCTTCTGGCGTTCAACGCCCAGCTGATGCATCTTTCTTGGCGTTTAACGCCCAGATGCTAACCTTACTGGCGGTTAAACGCCCAGTGGGTGCTTCTATGGGCGCTTCAAGCCCAAATTGTTTCTTACTGGCTTTTTCACGCCAGTGAGCTTCCAATTTCCCCTGTAACTCTGTGACTTCAATCAATTGCTTTTCACCTGAAGATAACTCTAGAAAGTACCTGCTAAAACTAGATCAAATAAAATTATATTTTTGTATTGAGTGGCTGGGTTGCCTCCCGCAAGTGCTTCTTAATGTCATTAGCCTGGACTGAGTTTTTAATCAAGTCTCAGTTTTGGCATTCTTGCTCAAAATTGCCCTCAAGGGTAATGTTTGACTCTTTGTCCATTAACAATGAACCTTTTTGTTTTAAGAAGTCATTATCCTGAAGCGTCTATTTATCCATATGGTGATACGTTTGTAATGACATATGGCTCTTCTCCACCGGGATTTTAATTTCCCAGGGAATAATCTTGAGCCAGAATTAGAATAGCAGAACTTTTTTTTTTTTTCTCTATTTTGACAATTTTCTTATCATGCCATCTTTTCGCTTTCTTCTTTGTAAATCTTTGCATTTTCGAAAGCATTGAGTCTAACATTCCTCTAGCTCTGATTCGAGACTCTCAGCAATTTGACCTCTCTTACCAGAGAGTCAATAATATCAACATCATGCCAGTCATTTGGGTGTTCTGGATGTTGCATGGCTTTAACAACATTCAGCCTGAACTCTTCCTCATTGACTCTTCAAGGTTACTTCCCCTTTTTTGGACACAATGAGGGTCATCGGCCAGTTGCTAGGAAAGGTCTTCCCTAGAATGAGGTTGCACTCTTGTTCTCCTCCATTTCCAGCACCACAAAGTCATTAGGAAAGGCAAATGGCCCAACCTTGACAATTCATGTCTCAATCACGCCTGAGTGGTATTTAATGGAGCCATCAGCAAGTTGATAACATATCCTGGGTTGGATTAATCTTCAGTCAAACCAAGCTTTCTGATAGTAGTGCAGGTATTAGGTTGATACTGTGCCCAAGATCGCATAAAGCTTGCTTGGTACAAACACCTTCTAATGTGCATGGTATCATAAAGCTCCCAGGATCTTTAAGCTTCTCAGGTAAGCTTTTTAGAATGACTGCACTGCATTCTTCAGTGAGGTAAACTGTTTCAGTTTCCCCTCCAATCTTCTTATGACTTAATATCTCTTTCATGCAACTTAGAGCATAAAAGGTTATTTGCTCAAGTGCGTCTATGCTAAACAGAATCTTTATTTCCAGAGTTTAGATAATCTGCAAAGCCAGGCAAAAAAGCATTATCCGTTCCGCTTGCAGAGTTTCTAGGATAGGGCATTTTGGCTTGTTTCCGTCAACTTAGTTGCTGCAGGTTTATTACCTACAGAAGTGGGTTGGGAAGCCTTTTTAGAAGGGTTGTATCAGCACTTGTATGTGACTGATCACCCCTAGCGTTTGAATACCAGGGGTGAGAAGCTGTAGGTGGCGTTAAACGCCACCTCCCTGCTTGTTTCTGGCGTAAATTTGAACGCCAGGAACCATGTTCTTTTGGCGTTCAACCGCCAGATCCATGCTTGTTTGGCTTGAACGCCAGGAATGAGCATGGTTTAGGGCGTTCAGGTACCAGCTTTGTCCCTTCCTGGGCTCGACTGTCTTCAGGAGGATTTTGAGTATCCCCTTGTTTATTTCTTGGTTTTTCCTGCCTGCTTTGAAGTGAGGTGTTTAATGTTTTCCCACTTTTTAATTGAACTGCTTGACATTCTTCTGTTATTTGTCTTGACAGTTGTTTTCTGGTCTGCTTTAATTGTACTTCCATGTTCTGTTAGCCATTCTTGTTTCCTGTAACATTTCCCTGAATTCGCGCTAGCTGCTGAGTTAGAAAGTCTAAATGCTGACTTAAATTTCATTAGCCTGATCCACTGGACTTGAGTTCTGCAGTTACTGTTTTAGCTTCTTCTTCATGAAAGACTCATTGCTTAAGACAGATGTTGATTTCTGGCAACTGCATCAATAAGCTCTTGAGCCTCTTCAATTGTTTTTCTCATATGTATAGATCCACCAGCTGATGGTCTAGAGAAATCTTAGCTTTTTCTGTAAGCCCATAGTAGAAGATGTCTAATTGCACCCATTCCGAAAACATTTCAGAGGAGCATTTTCTTAGCAACTCTCTGTATCTCTCCCCAGCATCATAAAGATTCATTTTCTCCTTGTTTGAAGCCTTGGATGCTTAGCTTAGCTGTTCATCCGTTTGGAGGGAAATAGTGATTCAGGAATTTTTCTAAGCTGTTTCCATGTTTTTATGCTGGTTCTTAGGCTGGTTATTTAACCACCTCTTTAGCTATCTTTTACAGCAAATGGAAACAGTAGTAATCTGTAGACATCCTGATCACTTCCTTATCATGTACTGGTATCAGCAATTTGCAGAAATTGTGCCAGAAACTCTGTAGTTCCTTCATGTGGAAGACCAGAATACTATGGCAGTTTGCTGCACCTTGTGACCATGAAATGAGCTGAGGATTCAGCTCAAAATACTAACTCCAATGGAGGGTATACAGATACTGCTCCCATATGAAGCAGTCGGTGGGGTTTAGCATATGACCCCAGAGTCCTTCTTGGACTGATCATTCCCATTTAATTCCCATACTGGAATAAAAGAGATGGTATGTATGTTGCTATTGTTCGTTTTATAATAAATGGAATAAATTAAAAATGCGAATTTGTAAAAATATTTTGAAAGTACTTTGTTGAAAATTTTCGAAAAATTTGAAAATTGAATTTGGATTTTATATAAATTTCGAAAAAGTAGTTTTTTTTTTTTAAAAAAATTGGTTAGAAAACAAATTTTTTTTGAATTTTGAAAATTTGATGAAAGAGAAAAACACAAAAACACAAATATTGATTTAAAATTTTATAGATCTAGTGCTCCTTATTTTTCGAAAATTTTTGTGGGAAAACACCAAGAAACACCAAACTTAAAAATTTAAGATCAAGATATAAAAAAAAAAAAAAAAAAAAAAAAAAAAAAAAAAAAAAAAAAAGAACAAAGAAAGAACACCAAACTTCAAATTTTTAGAAAAACTTTTAAGAAAATTTCGAAAATATAAAAAAAAGATTAACAAGAAAACACCAAACTTTAAAGTTTGGCACAAGATTCAATCCCAAAAAAACATTATTTTTGAAAAAGGTTCCAAAGGATAACCAATTATCAGAACAACTTAAAAATCATACAAAGAAAAAAAGAAAAAAAAAAAATTTCCAAGAAAAATATAAAAGATTGAATTGACACCAAACTAATAGAACAACACTAACTCACGAAAAATTAAACAATAAATTAAAAAAATAATTTTTGAAAAGAAATTTTTTTTGAAAAGAAACTTTCTATCAAAATTTAATGACTCTATAAAAACAAATTATTCAATCTAAGAAAATTTAAAATAAACCTTCAAAATTGTCCAAAACTCAATAATCCCCGGCAACGGCGCCAAAAAAACTTGGTGGACGAAATTGTGATCCTTTAATTAATGGCTCCTTGGCATGTGCCAAAAGTTAACTAATTTAACTAACTGATTAGAGAAGCTCACAACTCCGTCTCAACTGGACCAGCAAGGTGTACTGGGCGTCCAAGTAATACCTTACGTGAGTAAGGGTCGAATCCACAGAGATTATTGGTTTGAAGCAATCAATATTTATTTTATTAGTCTTAGTTAGGATGTCAACAAGGATTAATTTGGATTAAAAGTGGAATTACTGGAATTGATAAAAGAGGGAACAATGTTACTTTGATTTGCAGCACTGGGAAATATGTTAGTTTTGGAGATGCTTTGTCCTCTGACTTCAACTCTTCCTTGGAATCCTCTTCTCACACGCAGGTCCCTTCCATGGCAAGCTCTATGTAGGGTGTCACCGCTGTCAATGGCTACTTCCCATCCTCGCAGTGAAAACTATGCACGCCCTCTGTCACAGTACGGCTAATCACCGGTTGTTTCCCGCTCCTACTGGAATAGAATCACTCTTTTCGTCTGTCACTAACGCCCAGCAGGTTAAAGGTTGAAGCACGTCACAGTCATTCAATCCGCGGAATCCCTACTCGGAATACCACAGACAAGGTTTTAGACTTTCCGGATTCTCATGATATGCCGCCATCAATCCGGCGTTATACCACGAAGATTCTGTTGGGGAATCTAAGAGACATTCATTCAGTCTGATGTAGAATGGAGGTGTTGTCAGGCACACGTTCATGGGTTGAGGAAGGTTGATGATGTTCACGGATCATCACCTTCATCCACAGTTAAGCGCAAATGAACATCTTAGATAAGAACAAGCGTGTTGAATGGAAAACAAAGGAATTATATTAAATCATCGAGACGCTGCAGAGCTCCTCACCCCAACAATGGAGTTTAGAACTCATGCCGTCACAAAGTATGTAATTCCAGATCTGAAAAATGTCATGAGGGTCCAAGATAAGTCTGTAAAAGTGTCTTTAAATAGTAACTAGTACCCTAGGTTTTACAGGAAAATGAAATAAATACTAAATAATTGGTGCAAAGAAATCCACTTCTGGGGCCCACTTGGTGTGTGCTGGGGCTGAGACTAAAGCTTTTCACGTGTGGGCCTTTCGTGGCGTCAAACTTCAGGTTGTGACGTGTTGTTTGGGCGTTCAACTCCGGATAATGACTCTTTTTCTGGCGTCGTTTAACTCCAGAACAGCAGCATGACTTGGCGTTTAACGCCAAGTTACGTCGTCTATCCTCGCTCAAAATATGGACTATTTATATTATTGCTGGAAGCCCTGGATGTCTACTTTCCAACGCCGTTGAGAGCGCGCCAATTGGACTCCTGTAGCTCCAGAAAATCCATTTCGAGTGCAGGGAGGTCAGGATCCAACAGTAGCAGTCCCTTTTTTTCAGCCTAAGTCAGATTTTTTGCTCAGCTCCTCAATTTCAGTCCAGAAAATACCTTGAATCACAGAAAAAAACACACAAACTCCTAGTAAGTCCAGAAATATTTGATTTTGCCTAAAACTAATATTATTTTACTAAAAACTAACTGAAACATGCTAAATCTACATGAAATTACCCCCAAAAAGCGATAAAATACCGCTCATCACAACACCAAACTTAAACTGTTGCTTGTCCTCAAGCAACTAGATGATTAAAATAGTTTTAACCAGAAATAAAGAAGTAATAATATTCTCGAACTTTAAATGAAGCTCAGATCTTATTAGATGAGCCGGGGCTTGTAGCTTTTTGTCTCTGAACAGTTTCGCATCTCCCTGTATCTTTAATTCAGAATGATTGGCATCCTTAGGAACTCAGAATTTACGGATAGTGTTATTGACTCTCCTAGTTAAGCATATTGATTCTTGAACACAGTTTTCTCTTATGTGGTCTTCCTGCCACTACCTAGTAACTTTGTTTTCCAGTTTTACCACCGGATACACAAATATGCCACAGACACAAACTGGGCGTGACCTTTTCAGATATGTGACCTCACGCTTGCTAAAGTCCCCAGTTAGTGGGTGTCCAGAGCTCTTAAGCACACTCTTTTGGATCACGACTTTAACCACTCAGTCTCAAGCTTTTCACTGCGACTTCATGACACAAGCACATGGTTAGGGCAGCTTGATTTAGCCGCTTAGGCCTGGATTTACTTCCTTGGGCCCTCCTATCCATTGATGCTCAAAGCCCTTGGTATCCTTGCTACCGCTTGCCTTTTGGTTTTTAAGGGCGTATTGGCTTTTCTGCTTGCTTTTTTCTTTTTCTTTCTTTTCTTTTTTTTCTCCTCTTTTTTTTTTTCACTTGCTCTTTTCTTGCTTCAAGATCGCATTTCATGATTTTTTTCAAGATATACAATAACATTTCTCTTTGTTCATCATTCTTTCCAAGAGCCCCAATATTCATCAAATTCAAAATACATATTATGCACCTGTTCAAGCATTCTTGAGAGAACAAAAAGTATTGCCACCACATATAATTTAAATTAAAATTTTTATTATAAGAACTCGAAAAATATAAATCACTTCTTTATTCTAAAAAAAAAATCTGTACTTTTTTTTTTTTATGCTATATTGAGAAAAATAAATTATACTTAATTGTGAATAAATCAAAATAACATTCCTAATTACTACTTACTGCTTCTAGATATATCTTCTAAGGTCAATTTCTAAAAGGAAATATTATCACTAAGTTTAAAGCTGGAATTAGAACTTAAAAACATGTATTTAGGGAAGTGGATGTTCCTCTAGTCTGTGGTGCCTTCAAGAATTAATTTCTGACGCTTCAGCTCCCTTAAGTTCACATCCTTGCTCTTCCTGTTCTATCCCCTAGCTGCCATCGCTTTAGTTTTATCTATCATTGGAAACAAAAAAAACACCAAATTAGAGTTGCTTGTCCTCAAGCAAAAAAAAAAGGAAAGAGGGAGTAGAAGAAAAAGGCATTTTCCCAAATAAAGATTAAGATGAGTTTAAAAAAGATTGAGAATAAAGCATTTAAGAAATTGGAAAAAGCTTGAACTAGAACCTTAAGATATATTAAATTTTTGAAAAAAAAAACATTTTTAGAAATTGGATGTTTAAGAAATTAGGAGTAAAAATTTGGAAGATTGAAGATACATTTTGCAAACACTGTTATGCAAGGACAATCATGAATGAAAACATAAAATTTAGAATTATGGGAAGAAAACGATTTTTACTCCTCCCCACCATCCTGGCTTTAAACGCCCAACTGCCCTGCATGTTTGGACTCCTGTACTCACAGAAAATCCATGTTCGAGTGCAGGTGAGGTCAGGATCCAACAGCATCAGCAGTCCTTTTCGGATTACTTGGACGACCCAGTACACTTGCTGGTCAGTTGAACGGAGTTGTGAGCTTCTCTAATCAGTTAGTTAAATTAGTTTAACTTTTTGGCACATGCCAAGGAGCCATTAATTAAGGATCACAATTTCGTCCACCAATGAGCAATTAGACCAATGAATTGGCTGATTATCAAGATTTGAGAGATTGAATCACCACGGAATTGGGGTTCAATCAAATATGATTGCCAAGAGGTCAATGAGTTGCATGATTGAAGTTGAGATGATCTAAATTTGATCCAAAGAGAGCAATATCTCACAACTCCAATGAATCTTCCCTATTCTTTATAGCTTTCTTTATAGCTTTCTTTAATTTCTGCTATCCACCCATTCGCATTTGCAATTTAGTCATTTATGTTTCTGCAATTTACTTTCATGTTCATTACATTTCTGCACTTTTTTGCTTTTCTTTATCTTTAAGTCATTTACAATTCCGCAATTTAGAATTTTGCACTCAACAATTCTTCTTGATTAGCTTGACTAATTCACCCAGTAACTAAAGTTGTTCAATCAATCAATCTCTGTGGAATTCGACCTCACTCATAGTGAGTTATTACTTGACGATAATTTGGTATACTTGCCAAAGACGGGTTCATTTTTGACAAAGTTTATGGCACCGTTGCCGGGAATTGATTTTGAATTGACCATGATTAAGTTGATGGGTATTTAGATGAAGCATTTTTATTTACTTTGTTAATTATTTTAATTTTAGTCCTTTATTTTTGTTATTTTTTTAAGCACTCTAACAAGAAGCACACTAACTGTTTGATGCTTTGCATCAACCAAACTTGACTTACCCACCCTTCTCCCAAGAGGGTGCTCATATTTGTTTTAGATTGTGTTTTGTGTTGTGTATGACAGGGGGGAAAGGAGTTGTAACCTCCTACGATTCTAAACCTGAGAGGATATTTCAAAGATTGAAAAGAGAGGTAGTGGCAAGAGGCAAAAGGGTGGTTGGTGAAGAAGAAGAAAAAAAGAATCCAACCCAAAATATGGAAGGTGAAGCACACAATCATTAAGATGAAGTAGTGGGCAACCATGCTCCCCCACAAGAAAGGAGGGTACTAGGTTCCTTCATCAATCCTAACCCTGGAAATTGTGGGAGTAGCATCTTGAAACCTACCATACATGCCAACAACTTTGAGCTCAAACCACAGCTAATCACTCTTGTTCAGAATAACTGTTCATTCGGAGAAAATGCTCAAGAAGGTCTAAATCAACATCTATCCACATTCTTGAGAATCTGTGACACAGTGAAGGTTGATGGTGTGCACCCGGACACCTATAGACTGCTTTTGTTCCCCTTTTCTCTTAGGGACAAGGCATCTAAGTGGCTAGAATGCTTTCCAAAGGAAAGTTTGACAACTTGGGACGAGATTGTGAATAAGTTCTTGGCAAAATTCTACCCTCTCCAAAGAGTTATCAAGTTGAGGATTAAAGTACAAACATTCAGACAATAAGATGGATAGACTCTCTTTGAAGCATGGGAGAGATACAAAGAGTTGACAAGAAGGTGCCCTCTGGACATGTTCAATGAGTAGGTACAGCTGCACATTTTCTATGAAGGATTGTCTCAAAAGTGAAAAAAAGGCCTTAGATCACTCTTCAATGGGCTCTCTCAATACTAAGAAGACAATTGAAGAGGCCATAAATGTCATAGAAACTATGGCTAACAGTGAGTATTTCTATGCCTCTGATAGGAACCCAAGGAGGGGAGTAATAGAGTTAAACCAGATGGATACTCTGCTGGCTCAAAACAAGGTGATCACAGCTCAATTGGCAGCTTTAACCAAGCAAATGGAGAATTATCAAGTCTCAGGAATCAACACTCAAGCATCAGTGTGGTGGACGAAATTGTGTTCCTTTTTTCTTGTAATTGGATTTTAGAAATTGGCACTAGTGAACACAACTCCGTTCAACTAACCAGCAAGTGTACTGGGTCGTCCAAGTAATACCTTACGTGAGTAAGGGTCGAATCCACAGAGATTATTGGTTTGAAGCAATCAATATTTATTTTATTAATCTTAGTCAGGATGTCAATAGGATTATTTGGATTAAAAGTGAAATTATTGGATTTGATAAAAGAGGGAACAATGTTACTTTGATTTGCAGCACTGAGGAATATGTTGGGGTTTTGGAGATGCTTTGTCCTCTGACTTCAACTCTTCCTTGAAATCCTCTTCTCACACGCAAGTTCCTTCCATGGCAAGCTCTATTTAGGGCGTCACCGTTGTCAGTGGCTACTTCCCATCCTCGCAGTGAAAACTATGCTCACGCACTCTGTCACAGTACGGCTAATCACCGGTTGGTTCCCGCTCCTACNAGGCAAGTGCAGCTGGGTCGTCCAAGTAATACTCACGTGAGTAAGGTCGATCCACGGAGATTTGGCTTGAAGCAATCAATGTTATTTTATTTAATCTTAGTCAGGAGGCTAAGTAAGTTGGATTTTATTTTGTAAAAAGCCAAACTACAAACTACTTAAAATTGTAAGTTAAAATAATAGAGAATAATAGGCGTTACTTGTTGTGCAGTAATGGGAAATATGTTGGAGTTTTGGAGATGCTTTGTCCTTTGAACTCAACTCTTCCTTGAAATCCTCTTCTCACACGCAAGTTCCTTCATGGCAAGCTCTATGTAGGGTGTCACCGTGTCAATGGCTACTCTTCATCCTCTCAGTGAAAACGTCCTATGCTCTGTCCACAGCAGCTAATCATCTGTCGGTTCTCCAATCAGAGTTGGAATAGAATCCATTGATTCTTTTCGTCTGTCACTAACCCCAGCCCTCAGGAGTTTGAAGCACGTCACAGTCATTCAATCCGGAAATCCTACTCGGAATACCACAGACAAGGTTTAGACTTTCCGGATTCTCATGAAATGCCGCCTCTATCTAGCTTATACCACGAAGATTCTGTTGGGAATCTAAGAGATATTCATATCGTCTGATGTAGAACGGAGGTGTTTTGTCAGGCACACGTTCATGGATTGAGGAAGGTGATGAGTGTCACGAATCATCACCTTCATCACAAATTAAGCGCGAATAAACATCTTAGACAAGAACAAGCGTGTTTGAAGAGATAAACAAGGAATTGTATTAATCATCGAGAGCGCTGCAGAGCTCCTCACCCCCAACAATGGAGTTTAGATGACTCATGCCAGTCAAAAGTATGTTAATCAGTATTATATTTTAGAAATAAAAATGTACTGAAAAAAAAAAAAAAAAGTTTTAAATAGTAAAGAAAAAAACTAGAACAGTACAGAAAATGAAATAAACTAAGATAATGGTGCAGAAATCCACTTCTGGGGCCCACTTGGTGTGTGCTGGGGCTGAGACTAAAGCTTTCCACGTGTAAAGGCTTTCTTTCCTGGCGTCAAACTCCAGTTATGGAACGTTTTTGGGCATTCAACTCCGGATCATGAGGTTTTATCTGGCGTTTTAACTCAGACAGCAGCATGAACTTGGGCGTTTAACGCCAAGTTATAGTCCCGTCTATCCTTGCGCCAAAATATGGCTATTATATATTGCTGGAAGGCCCTGGATGTCTACTTTCCAACGCCATTGAGAGCGCGCCCATTGGACTCCCTGTAGCTCCAAGAAAATCCATTTCGAGTGCAGGGAGGTCAGATCCAACAGCATCAGCAGTCCTTTTTCAAGCCTTCTTCAGATTTTTGCTCAGTCCCTCAATTTCAGCAGAAAATACCTGAAATTACAGAAAAAACACACAAAACTCATAGTAAAGTCCAGAAATATTGATTTTTGCCTAAAACTAATAATATTTAAACTAAAAACTAATAAAACATGCTAAAATCTAGATGAAATTACCCCAAAAAGCGTATAAAATATCGCGCTCATCTACAACACCAACTTAAACTATTGCTTGTTCCTCAAGCAATCAACATGAAAAATAGATTCTAACAAAATTAAGAAGTAATAATATTTTAGAGTTTTAAATGAAGCTCAGATTCTTTATTAGATGAGCGGGGCTTAGCTTTTTTTGTCTGAACAGTTCTGGCATCTCCCTGTACTATTTGATTTCAGAATGATTGGCATCCTTAGGAACTCAGAATTCAGATAGTATCATTGACTCTCCTAGTGTAGTACATTGATTCTTGAAACAGCCACTTATTGAGTCTTGGCTGGCCCTAAGCACTTTGTCTTCAGTATTACCACCGGATACATAAATGCCAAAACATAGAATAATTGGTGAACCTTTTGCAGATTGTGACTCAGCTTTGCTAGAGTCCCCAGTCGAGTGGTGTCAGAGCTACTTAAGCACACTCTTTTGCTTTTGGATCACGACTTTTAACACTAAGTCTCAAGCTTTTCACTTGGACCTTCATGGCACAACAAGCACATGGTTAGGGCAACAGCTTGATTTAGCCGGCTTAGACCGGGATTTTATTTCCTTGGGCCCTCCTATCCCATAGATGCTCAAAGCCTTGGATCCTTTTTACTCTTGGCTAGTGCTCATGGCTTGTAATATTTTTTTTTTTGACTGCTTTTTTCTTGCTTTCAAGAATCAATTTTTTTTTTTTTTTTTTTTTTTTTTTTTTATATTTTTCTGTTCCTCATCCTTTCAGGAGCCAATAATTCATCAAATTCCAACTAAGTAACATTTTATGCACTGTTTAAGCTACATTAGAGAACAAAAAGTATTGGCACCACATATAATTAATTATACTTTTTATTATTAAGAACTCAAAAATATAAATTACTTCTTTATTCTAAAAAAAATCTACTATTTTTTTCATTGCCCCTAAAGATGGATGAGAAAAATAAATTATAGCTTAATTGGAAATAAGATCAAAAATAGACATACTAATTACTACTAAATATCTCCTAAGGTCATTTCTAAAAGAATAATTATCAAGAGTTGAAGCAGAAAAAATTGGAACTCAGCAACTGTTGTTTTGAGGAGTAGATGCTCCTCTAATCTTTGGGATGTGGTTCAAGGATTAATTTTTGGCGCTTCAGCCTCCTTATAGTCACGCCCTTGCTCTTCCTGTTCTTTGAGCAGTTTGCAACATGCTACTTTGATTTGTTCTGTCTTCCTTTATTTGATCCATGGCTTCTTGCAATCTGGAAAGAGAGGCCTCAAGCTGTTCCATATTCGAATTGGGGCAGTTCTGGGAGCTTCTGTGCTCTCCTCTTGGTTGCATCCTCTTGCTGCTGTTGTCTGATCATTGATGTTTCAGTAATGGGCTTTTCAATTAGGATAATATTCAGTTATTCCCATTTTTACTCCAGCATCTTTGCAAGCATAGAGTTTAAGCTTGGATAGGCCAATCTGGCGTCCTTAGAGTTCTTGTTTGCTATTTTTTTTTTTTGTATTCTATTATTTTTTCCAACATGATGCAGTGAATCATGACAACTCTTTTGATGGTAACTTCAGAATGGTTGTTGGTGGGCAATATGGAACGCAATAAAATCAGCCAAGCCTCTGGCTACTGGTTTTAGATCTTCTCTTTGAGTTGAACTGGGATGCAGTTGTATCTAGTAGTCCACTTGGTCCCAGGGATGCATATATCCTCCAGAATCTTGTCCAACCCTTATTGACCCTCATCATTCTCTTATTAAAGGAGTCTGGTCATCTTTCAGTTGAGGAATCTGAATATCTCCCTGTCTATTGCAGCTAATTGTTATGAATGATCTTTCCTGCTGACTAAGGTTTATGGTTCAAAGAGAGCAGCTCATGATTCTTTGCCTTTCTGTCTGCCATAGATTAGGCATAAATATTCTGAACATGTTTTCCCTTTCGTTATCAAGGAATTGGCAGAATTTCGCACATTCCTGTTTTCGAATTTTTTGCTCTGTCTCCAAATTAATTCGTCTTCTTTCAAATCAAATCTGACTTCCGGGATCACGATCTATACCATTATCTTGTAGTAGATGGTCTGAATGTTTCTTTAGTTAAGAACTTCCTTGAATTCAAAGTGCTGTTGAGTGCTTTTCTTCTTCCTTTTGGGGCGGTTTTTGTTTTCCTTAGGAGCATGATCTTAATGAGTATGTTTTTGTGATCACGGATACAGCACACCAAATTAGAGGTTGTTGGCTTGTCCTCAAGCAAAGGAGAAGAAAAGAAGAGGGATAGAAGGAGAACAAGTGTTGGATGAAGCTGAGGAGGAGGAGGCCGAATACAATATAAAGGAATCGGGGGGTGGGGAATTTTCGAAAAAAAGTAAAATAAGCAAGAATAGATAAAAGATATATTTAAAAAATATGATCAGAAAAAGATATAATTTTGAAAGGAAAGATATGATTTTTAATTAATTTAGATTTGATTTATTTTATTTTTAAGGAAAAAAAAAATTAAAAAAAATATTAATTTTGAAACAAATTTGAAAAAGATGATGGATTGGCCTTGGAAAGCTCATTTTGGTTCATTTTGGGTTAAGAGTGTAATTAAAGATATTAATAATGGTATATTTAAGAAATTAGATAAAACTTTTTGAATTGAAAGGTGATAGTTTAAAATATGTTTATGCAAGACAAGTCATGAGTGAAACATAAAATTATTTGAAAACTTCATGAAGAAAAATACAATTGTACCTCTCTCCGCACATCCTGGGTTAAACCCCACATGTTGGCATGTGTTTGGCTGGGCGTTTACCGCCCACATGTTGCTTTCTTCCTGGGCAGGTCACGCCATGGGTGCCATGCTTCTTTCTTGGCGTTGAAAACGCCAGAAGTCGCTTCGTAGCTGGGCGTTTTCTGCACGCCCAGAATGCTAGCAGATTGGCGTTAAGCCCAGAAGATGCTCTTTCTGGCGTTTACGCCAGAAACATCCTACTTGGCGTTAAACGCCAGTGGTGCTTCTTTTAGTGGCGTTTTAATCGCCCAAAGTGTTTTCTTACTGGCTTTTTCATGCCAGTGAGTTCCAGAATTTCCTGTAATCTTGTGACTTCAACCAATTTTGCTATTTCGCCCTTTAGATACTTAGACTTAAACTGTAAAGAAAGAAAATTTTATTTAATTAGTAATTAAACTTTGGTACAATGGCTGGGTTGCCTCCAGCAGAGCGCTTCTTAATGTCATTAACTGGACTATCACATGATCTTCAATTAAGTCTCAGTCTTGAGATTCTTGCTCGAGATTATCTTTAAGAAGTATTTTAACTCTTTGTCCATTAACAATGACTTTTGTTAGAGTCACTATCCTGAAGTTTTATGTATCCATATGGTGATAAGGACTTGTGATTACATATGGCCTCTCCACCGGATTTTAATTTCCCAGGGATAATTTGAGCCTAAAATTAAATAGGCAGAACCTTTATCCTTGCTACAAGACTCTGGATGCACAATTTCTTATCATGCCATCTTTTTGGCTTCTCTTGTAAATTTTTGCATTTTCAAAACATTGAGTTGAATTCCTTTAGCTCATTTAATCTGGCAATCGTTTTTCTCGCAGCTAACCTTGGCATCAAGTTTAGGAATCTGGTTGCCCAGTAGGCCTTGTGTTCCAGTTCCACTGGCAGTGACAGCTTTACCAATAGACAAGCTGGTATATACCTGATGTACGCGTTAGTGATTATGCTGATCGGTGATCAGGAGAGCAGTCATATTATACCTATGAAGAAGCTTGAAAAGCATCACTGCACTGCCCACAACAAGGGCGGAGCACAATTTTGATGGGCCACGGCACCAGGAATGCAGAAAAAAACTGACTGCCCTGCGCACTGCTAAGGACCTCAAAACTGAGCATATCGGCTCATGCCAAGAAATATTCAAAGGAAAGTTGCTTCCTAGTGTTTTTTTTTTTTTTTTTTTTTTTTAATAAAAAAGAAGTCAATGGAGGAAGAGAGTACGCGGCTCTAGCAATCAAGGAAAACAAGCTAAAATTGGCTTGGCTTTCAATCTCGCAAGAATCGAACCAGCATCGGCATGCCCGACGGTGATGGCCCGCGAGGAAAGCACAGGACTAGGCATTAACTTTGGTGCATAGTGTAAAGAACCAAAGGAAAAAGGAGCAGCATGTGCCTCCACCGAGTTTCGACGTGGATCTTCAGCCATTGGCGACCACTATGTTGCGTGCGGCTGAAGGGGACCCTCAGACCAGCAAAGGGCAGGGCAGGCATTTCTTGGTGCACTGGCGCAGCATTTTTGCCAGGCCAGGACATGAGTCACCGTGCGCGGTAAGCTAATGGAGTTCGCGGTCCGCAGCAAGACGCTACGCGACCGGGCACGCACATTGGCGCACCAATGGCAGAACACTGCGTTGAGTCCCTTTACGTGTGGGCGGTGACATGTCCCTCGTTTCTGTACAAGGCCAGGGCAGCATCCTGCACTGGCATTAGCTCTTGAACGCCTCCATTTTGTGGGCATCACGCACGGGGCCGCTTGCACAATTTTTCCTGGCGCTCTGGCAGCTCGTTCACAAGGGCATGGGCAGGCCTCGCTGGAAGCAAATTTCTCCTGGCTACAAAATTGATTAAAAATCAATTTAAGCTTCATTATTAATTTTTCCACAAGATTATTTTCATGCATTAATTAAAAAAAAAAAGAAAGTGTATAAATAAGGAAGATAGTTTGATGTAATTAGAGGACCTTTTACCCTTCTTTTGATTTTTTGAACTTTTTTTTTTTTTTTTTTTTTTGATTTTTCTTTGAGAGCTTTGAACTGAGATTTTAGAGAATTGGTAAGGAGAGTTAATCTCTCTTCTTCCTTGTTTCTTTCATAGCTTTACGCCATTATTTACTTCTCTTTGTTTGAGTCTTTGGGTGTGAAGAAAATTGAGGAATTTCTGTCTCAATTTCCATTCAAGATCTCTTATATTTTCTCTAGCTGGGCTAATTTGAGTTTCAATTACTTTCTTACGTGGCTTCAATCTTCAATTTCCATCTATTAATTGCTTGTGAACTGTGATTTGGGAAGGCAATTGAGATATAGACTCTTCTATCTAGTCTCTGAAGTCCTGAGATCCAATTTTTCATTTTGATTCTGGACTCGCTGAATCGCTGCCTTGTCGTGCGGCTAATTTTAATTTCCATGATCTGTTTGATGCTCTTGGCAGAAATTCAATGCATCTCTTGCTTTGATAATCTGATGCAATTTTTAATTTCCCTTGCTTAAATTCTGAAATCCCAGCCTGCAATCCATTTCCCATTCAAGCAATTTATATTTCTTTCGGCTACTTTAAGTTTCAGTCATTTAATTTCTTGTTCTTGTTTTTTTTTTTTTTTTTTTTTTTTTTTTTTTTTTTTTCTTGAATTTCTTTGCAATTCACTCCGCTCTCAGTTTCCTTTACATTTTTCTGCTATTTACTTACTGTTGGAAGTACAAAATCATACCAATACTTGATTCGCTTGATACTAATCAAACGGCAACCGGAACTAAATTGTTCATCCTTCAATCCTGTGGGTGCGACCCTCAGACTCCAGTGGTTTTATTACTGCTGATCGACCGGTACACTCTTGCGGTGAGTTTTATGTGGATCAGTTTTCCGCACACAGTCAATAATTGCTCACAGTGCTACAAGCAGACAGTTGACTTTTTTTTTGCTAGACTTGTTCACCGAAGTTTAAGATAAATTAAATTTTTTTAAAGAAACTAAAATTAAATTTTGATTTTTTATTTTTGGATAATTTTTTGAATTTTTTGAATTTTTTAAGCAATTTTTTTTTTTTTTTTTTTTTTTTTAGTTTAAAAAATTAAAAATATAAATTTTATAGATCTTAATTGTTTACTAGTATATTTGCCTTGGACTTTATTTATTTTTTATTAATTTAAATAAAATATTTAATAATATAATTTATATTTCAAAAATAAAAAAATTAAGGTTTTTTAAAATTTTTTATTTTTTTAAAAATATTTTTGATTTGTTTATTTTTTATTCACCGGGATAATGCTACACTAGACCATGACATTTTTTTTAGTTGCAACTTGTTTTTCACCAGATTAAGAATAAATTAATCTTAAAAATATAAAAAAAAAAAAATATTTTTTTGGATAATTTTTGGACCATTTTTTAACTTTTTAGCAATTCGAAAAATACTTTTTTAGTTTTAAAATTGCAAAAAAATAATAAATTTATTAGTTTTTTTTTTTTTTTTTTTTTTTTTTTTATTTTTGCACTTTATTTTATTTTATTCATTAAAAGAAAAAACATTAATAATACATTTTCAAAATTCAAAGTAAAAAATTTAGGTTTTTAAATTTTTTATTTTTAAAATATTTTTTACTTTTTTTTAATTCACCGATAATGCTCATGCACCTAGACAGTTGACCTTTTTTTTTTTTTAAATAATTTTCTTGTTCGGAAATTAAGAATAAATTAATTAAAAGATAAATTAATTTTTTATTTATGGGATATTTTTGGAAAAAAAATTTTTTTTAAATTGTTTTTTTACAATAAGAAATTAAAATTATTTTTTAGTTTAAAATATTTTAAAAAAAAGTAAAATTTAAAAAAAATTATTTTTTTGAATTTTTACATTTATATTCATTAATGTTTTTATTTAAATAATAAAACATAAAGTCGGCAGAAATATCTAGTGAACAACAGATCTGTAATTTATCTTATTTTTTTAATTTTTTTAAAGCTATAAAAATATTTTCATATTTTAATTGTATAAATAAAAATTTTCAAGAAATTTTTTTTTTCCAAATAAAAAATTAAAAATTTTAATTTTTACAATTAAATTTTATCTCTTAATTTTTTTTTTCTAATAATATTCAGTCAATTTGAAACTATCTTGGGTGTAGTATATTCTCACGTGAATAAATTTTTAAAAAAAAAAAACAAAAAATTTTTATAAAACTAATCTTTTTATTTTTGAAATTTTAATTATAATATTAAATGTTTTTTTATTTAAATATAAAACAATTTTTTTTTTTTTTTTTTTTTCAAAATTTGTATGTTTAGACTATTTTTATTTTAATTTAATACTAAAAAAAAATTTTTCTAGTTGTAACAAAATAAGATTTTTGCTCAGCTCCCTCAATTTCAACCAGAAAATACCTGAAATTACAGAAAAACACACAAACTCGTAGTAAAGTCCAGAAATATGATTTTTGCCTAAAAACTAATAATATTTAACTAAAAACTAATTAAAACATGCTAAAATCTACATGAAATTACCCCCAAAAAGCGTATAAAATATCCGCTCATCAGTCGTCTTCTCAAGGAATTGTAGGGAGGTGTGTTTATTATTGCCTATGGAAAATTGTATATTTTTGGGTTTTAATGTATAAGATAAAAAGCAAGAAAGTAAATTGTAAGGAATTAATTTGAATAAATAATAAAACTCTTGGCAAGGTATAAGAACTGGAAGTCCTATCCTAGAGATCTTTATCAATTGTGATGAGAATTGGATTTTTCTCCTACTTTGTTAACCTCTAACTATGAAGGTAAGTTAAGTGGATGAATTAATTTTGATTCCTCAGGTCCTAGTCTTTCCTTAGAAAAGGCTAGAGTTATTGGAACTCGAATGAATTCTTGAAGAATTCCAATTTTCAGTCAACACCTCTAGTTTGATAACTCAAACGTCACCAATTATTTAACCAAAGCCAAAAGGGAAAATTCTAAATTAAATTGAAGACATCATAAATAGAATAAAGCAATCATAAATATGAAACACATCAAATTACGTTTAAACATAAATTCAAATCTAACATGGAAAAGTTCATAAATTAATTTGGAAAAATAAATAAAAGGAACATTAAACCTGGAAATTGAGAAGAAGAAATCATAAATCCTTTAAGAGGAATCCTAATCCTAAAWCCTAAGAGAGAGGAGAGAACCTCTCTCTCTAAAAACTACATCTAAATTATGAAAAGTGAATTCTAAATTGTCTCCCTTCATTCCTCCACTTTGCAGCCTTTAATCTGTGTTTTCTGGGCTTGAAACTGGGCCAGAAATAGCCCAGGATTCGCTGGTTGCGAAATCTGCCACGCTAATTTTCGTCACTGTAACGCGTCCGCGTGGAGCACGCGTTCGTGTCTCCTAGCTATACGGGCACTATGGTAAGTTATATATCAAATCGAAGCCCCAGACGTTATCTTTCCAAAGCAACTGAAACCGCCTCATTTGGTTCTCTGTAGCTCAAGTTATGACTGTTTGAATGCGAAGAGGTCAGGCTGATAACTTTGACAATTCCTTCAGTTTCTTGTATTCCTTCACTTTTGCATGCTTCC
>QBTX01000481.1:34718-52981 GCA_003063285.2 Arachis monticola
ACAAAGCCCCCACAGTCAAACTCTAAGTTCGGTGTTGGGAGGCCACAACCAAACTCTAAGTTTGGTGTTGAACCCCCACATTCAAACTCTAAGTTTGGTGTTGGGAGGTCCCAACAATGCTCTGAACATCTGTGAGGCTCCATGAGAGCCCACTGTCAAGCTATTGACATTAAAGAAGTGCTTATTGAGAGGCAACCCATTTTTTATTTATCTATATTATTTCATGTTTTCTTTAGGTTGATGATCATGTGGAGTCACAAAAATAACTGCAAAAATCAAAGCAAATTCAAAAACAGAATTAAAAACAGCACACCCTGGAGGATAAGCTTACTGGCGTTTAAACGCCAGTAAGAATAGCAGAATGGGCGTTAAACGCCTAGTCTGGCACCATTCTGGGTGTTTAACGCCAGAAATGGGCACCAGATTGGCATTTAACACCAGAACAGAGCACTAACCTAGCGTTAAATGCCAGGAAAGGTATAAAATCTGGTGTTTAATGTCAGAAACAAGTAGCAGTCTGGTGTTAAACACCAAGATTGCACAATAAGGGCGTTTTGCTCGCCTAAAAGGAGCAGGGATGAGAAATCCTTGACCCCTCAAGATCTGTGGACCCCACAGGATTCCCACCTATCCCACCTCTCTCTCTCTCCTCCTCACACATCTCTATAACACTCCACCCAAAACACCACTCACCAATCAAATCATATCCTCTTCCCTATATTCTCTTCACCAATCACCTCCATATCTCTTCCCCAAAAACACCACCTACCTCACTTTCAAATTCAAACACTTTTCACTCCCAAACCCACCCAATTCCATTCGGCCACTCTCCCTCTCTTTCCCTATAAATACCCCTCTTCACTCTTTTATTTTCACACATCACAAACACTCTCCTACCCCCTTGACCGAACTTCTATCTCCCTCCATCTCCTCTATTTTCTTTTTCTCCCCCTTCCTTCTTTCTTTTTTTTGCTTGAGAATGAGCAAACCTTTTAAGTTTGGTGTGGTAAAAGCATTGCTTTTTATTTTTCATAACCATTTACAGCACCTAAGGCCGGAGAAACCTCTAGAAAGAGGAAAGGGAAGACAGTTGCTTCCACCTCCGAGTCATGGAAGATGGAAAGATTCATCTCAAAGGTCCATCAAGACCACTTCTATGAAGTTGTGGCCAAGAAGAAGGTGATCCCTAAGGTCCCTTTTATGCTCAAGAAAAATGAGTATCCGGAGATCCGACATGAAATTCGAAGAAGAGGTTGGGAAGTTCTTACCAACCCCATTCAACAAGTTGGAATCTTAATAATTCAAGAGTTCTATGCCAAAGCATGGATCACTAGGAACCATGATCAAAGTATGAATCCGAATCCAAAGAATTGGTTTACAATGGTTCGGGAAAAGTACTTAGATTTCAGTCCGAAAAATGTAAGGTTGGCGTTTCATTTGCCAATGATGCATGAAAATGCACGTCCCTACACTAGAAGGGTAAACTTTGATCAAAGGTTGGACCAAGTCCTCATGGAACTCAATAGAAAAGAGACTCAAGAGACAATCCGGTTCAATTGAGAAGACCGGACCTTAAGCCTGTGGCTATAAGATGGTTGGAGTTCATCCAACGCTCTATCATTCCTACAAGCAACCGATCTGAAGTGACTATGGATCAGGCCATCATGATCCATAGTATCATGATTGGGGAGGAAGTGGAAGTTCATGAGATCATACCTCTAGAACTCTACAAGGTGGCTGACAAGTCCTCCACTTTGGCAAGGTTAGCCTTTCCTCATCTCATTTGTCACCTATGCAATTTGGTTGGGATTGACATAGAAGGAGACATCCTCATTGAAAAGGACAAACCCATCACTAAGAAAAGGATAGAGCAAACAAGAGAGCCCACTCATAAACCTCAACAAGAGCATGAGAAAATTCCTCATGAAATCCCTGAGATGCCTCAAGGGATGCATCTTCCTCCACATAACTATTGGGAGCAACTCAACACCTCTCTGGAAGGGTTGAGTTACAACATGGACCAACTAAGGGTGGAGCACTAAGAGCACTCCATCATTCTTCATGAGATTAGAGAAGATCAAAGAGCTATGAGGGAGGAGAAACAAAGGCAAGGAAGGGACATAGAGGAGCTTAAGTGTTCCATTGGATCTTCAAGAGGGAGAACTAGCCGCCATCACTAAGGTGGACCCGTTCTTTAACTTTCTTGTTCTTATTTTTCTGTTTTTCAATTTTATGCTTTATGTGTTATCTATATTTGTGTCTTCATTACATGATCATTAGTGTCTAGTGTCTATGTCTTAAAGCTATGAATAATTCCATGAATCCTTCACCTCTCTTAAATGAAAAATGTGCTTAATTATAAAAGAACAAAAAGTACTTGGATTTCAAATTTTATCTTAAAATTAGTTTAATTATTTTGATGTGGTGGCAATACTTTTTGTTTTCTGAATGAATGCTTGAACAGTGCAATATTTTCTTTATATGAAGTTTATGAATGTAAATTGTTTGGTCTTGAAAGAATGATGAACAAAGAGAAAGATAACTGATAATTTGCACCAAATCACGAAATGATTCCTTGAAGCAAGAAAAGCAGGTGAAAAAGAAAAAAAGTAGAAAAAAATTGGTGGAAAAAGAAAAAAAGGAAAAGAAAGAAAACGCAAGTAGAAAAGTCAATAGCCCTTTAAACCAAAGGCAAAGGGTACAAAAGGACCAAGGCTTTGCGCATTAATGGATAGGAGGGGATCCAAAGGAATAAAATCCTGGCCTAAGTAGCTATACCATGTCCTAACCATGTGCTTGGTGGCGTGAAGGTATCAAGTGAAAAGCCTTGAGACTGGAGCGGCTTAAGAGTCGCTTGATCAAAGAAAAAAGAGTGTGCTTAAGACACTCTGGCCCTCTAACTGGGGACTTAGGAGCAAACGCTGAGTCACAATCTGAAATAGGTTCTCCCAGTTATGTGTCTGCTGCATTTATGTATCGTGGTAATACTGGAAAACAAAAGTGTTTAGAGGCCACGGCCAAGACATAAAGTACGCTATGTTAGCATTAATCAACAAGCTGAACTTAGGAGAATCAATACACTACTAGAATTCTGAGTTCCTATAGATGCCAATCATTCTGATTTCAATAAGCTAGAAGTGAGATGCCAAAAACTGTTCCGAAGCAAAAAGCTTCTATCCCCGCTCATCTAATTGAGGAGCTAGTTTCATTCATATTGTGGGATTCATTGTATATTCCTTCTTTTACCTATTTTATTTTCAGTTAATCTTGATTTCAAAGCAAAATTTAAGTTTGGTGTTGTGTATGAGCCGATAATTATACGCTTTTTGTGGCATTATTTTTAGATAGTTTTTAGTAGGATCTAGCTACCTTTAGTATAATTTTTATTAAAGAAAAAAATTCACATTTCTGACTACTATGAGTTTTTTTGTATTTTTCTGTGATTCAGGTATTTTTCTGGCCTGAAATTGAGGGTACTGAGCAAAAATCTGATCAGGGCTGAAAAAAGACTACTGATATTATTGGATTCTGACCTCCCTGCACTCGAAATGAATTTTTTGGAGCTACAGAAGTTCAAATGGCGCTCTCTCAATTGTGATGGAAAGTAGACATCTAGGACTTTCCAGTAATATATAATAATCCATACTTTACTCGAATTTTGACGACGCAAATTGATAATCAAACGCCAACTCCCTGTCCTATTCTGGCGTTAAACGCCAGAAATAGGTCACAAGCTGGAGTTAAACGCCAAAAATAGGCTACAAACTGGCGTTTAACTCTAAGAGAAGTCTCTACACATGAAAGCTTCAATGCTCAGCCCAAGCACACACCAAGTGGGTCTGGAAGTGGATTTCTGCATCATTTACTTGTTTTTGTAACCCTAGTGACTAGTTTAGTATAAATAGAACTTTTTACTATTGTATTAGACATCTTGGGATCTTTTGAAATTTATCATCTTTGGATGCTATCCTATATATTGGGGGCTGGCCGTGGACCATCATCACTTATGTATTTTCAACGGTGGAGTTTCTACACACCATAGATTGAGGTGTAGAGCTCTGCTGTTCCTCGAGTATTAATGCAAAGTACTATTGTTCTTCTATTTAATTCATGCTTATTCTTATTCTAATATATCCATTCGCACACAAGAACATGATGAATGTGATGATATGTGACACTCATCACCATTCTCACTTATGAACGCGTGATTGACAACCACTTCCATTCTGCATGAAAACAAGCTTGAATGTATATCTCTTGGGTTTCTAATCAATGATTCACATCAACTTCCCTCTGACAATGGGGCATCTGAATCCGAGATTAGAATCTTCGTGGCATAGGCTAGAATCTATTGGCAGCATTCTTGAGATCTGAAAAGTCTAAACCTTGTCTATGGTATTCCGAATAGAATCTGGGATGGGATGACTGTGACGAGCTTCAAACTCGTGACTATAGGGCATAGTGACAAACACAAAAGGATAGTAAATCCTATTTCTACATGATCGAGAACCAACAGCTGATTAGCCATACGATATCTGTGCATGGTATTTTTCATCCGAGATGAGAAATCCGACAGTTGATTAGCCATATAGAAACCGTAGAGGACCATTTTCACTGAGAGGACGGGAAGTAGCCATTGACAACGGTGACACCCAACATACAGCTTGCCATGGAAAGGAGTATGAAGGATTGGATGAAGGCAGTAGGAAAGCAGAGATTCAGAAGGAACAACGCATCTCCATACGCTTATCTGAAATTCCCACGAATGAATTATATAAGTATCTCTATCTTTATTTTATGTTTATTTATCTTTTAATTATCAAAACTCCATAACCATTTGAATCCGCCTGTCTGAGATTTACAAGATGACCATAGCTTGCTTCATGCCGACAATCTCCGTGAGATCGACCCTTACTCACGTAAGGTTTATTACTTGGACGACCCAGTGCACTTGTTGGTTAGTTGTGCGAAGTTATGAAAAAGAGTTGAGATTACAATTGTGCGTACCAAGTTGTTGGCACCATTGAGATCACAATTTCGTGCACCAATTTCCTTGTTAATTGAGTGTGTTCTTACTTCTCTTTTGTTTAGATTTAAGCTTATTTTGAGAGATACAAAAGGCAAAGAGAGTAGTGCATAGAAAATCCATTTATCCTTTATTTGAGTGTTTTGACTTTGAAAATGTGCTAGGTTAGAGTGCACTTGGTTCTCCTTAACTAGGTTGGGTGAGCACCTAGGCAATTTACTAAGCTTTTGTGATAGCTTAGGTGATTTATGATTTACAAGAGTGTGAGTCTCTTGAAATTGGGGTTTGTAATCAATCTTGATTATAGTAAAAATTCTACTATTGTTGTGGTGGAGACTAGACATAGATCACATTGCATTGAGTGGCCGAACCAGGATATATCGTGGTCTCACTCTTCTTCTTCCCCTTTCTCTGCCATTTCAATTTTTTTATACTTACGAGACAAAATTAAAAATAATCTTTTAAAACCAGAATTATGCATAACCTATTCTAAAAATGATTCCTTGATTCAACCCCCCTTCTCAATTCACTTGGGAATCTTCATGTTGATTACTAAGGTTGTGTTATGTTAGATATGCTTTTGCTTGCTACTGTATTGATTATTGAAGATGGGGATGGTAGTGGTTGAAGAACATGGGGGAGGCGATAGTTGGATGAGAAGGAGACAATGTTGTCTGGAGAAGGGGGATGGGGTTGTGGGAGGGTAGAATTATTGAAATTTGAAAGTTTGAATGAGGGTATTTTCAGAAAAAATGTTATTAAAGTTTCAGTCTTTATTCTAGAAAATTTTAGTCCCCTGTGTCCCCACTTTTTGGAGGGACTGAGGGAATTGAAATTTTTAGGATAGAGACTGAAATTTTAGTTCCAGTCTTTGGTCACTAAACACAATACTGAGTTCTAGTCCCCCAATCTCAGTCACAGTACTCATTACCAAATGCTACCTTAGGGACTAATTTGAATTGATCTAACAAACTTATCTTGTCAACAACAAGAGGCTACTACTAAATGAGTGCCATACTGGCAATTAATGGGATACGTCAGTGAGCGTTAGCCACCTCAATGAAGGTGATGACAGAAGGACTAACGCGACCAAGTCCATTATCTTTCAGGGATGAATTTGATTAATTTATTCTTTCAGGGATGAAAATATAAATTAAGGTATCTTTCAAGGACGATTTTGATTATTAACTCATCCATAAAATGTTTAGTCGCTCATCCATTTAAGCATTTTTATCTCTGCCACACTAAACTTATGCTCATGCTCATTTTTGCCACCAATGCTATGTTTCCGGGATAATATCATTGGTTTAATGGCAATGTGTGATAACATTTACCATTAAGTGTTAAAGTTAGGTACTTTTGGTTGTTACATATAAAACAAGTCGTATTCGTCACGTTAACCATTTCACTTTAATCATATGTTTGATATCCTTTCGATTTTTCTATTGTCTTGTCATCCAAGATACTTAAATCTCTTTACTTATGGTAATGATCCTTTCTCTAATTCACTTCTGTGTTAGTGTTTTTCTTTCTTATGATAAATTTACATTCTATATATTTTGTATATTACGACTTATGCACAAACAATACTCCTCTAAAGCCTTTCTCCACAAATCTAATTTTTTATCTAAATTGTTCCTTGATTCTTCTACAAGGAGGATGTTATTGAAAAAAAATGCATCATAGCATGACTTTTTGGATATACTCAATAAACACTTCTAGAATCAATGTAAAAGGATATGAACTTGGAGATGACTCTTGATGTGAGAATAAAAGAAAGGCAGAGAGAAAACAAGGGGAGGCAGACAAAGAATGGAAGAGAAAAAATGGTGGATAGTTAAGGAGCTTTTATAGGAAACTATTTTATAGTATGCTCTTTTGTTATTTATAGAAGTTAGGAAACTATATAAATGAGTGAAATCAAAATGTATTCAATTTTTAAAATTAAAGGAATTCACATCCATAGCCATTATTCATTTTCTTTCTTTTTCTCTTTAATAATTATATAGCGAGTGTATTATTGTGAGTAATGTTCAATTTCATATTACTTTCTATCTATTAGAAGTCAAAATTCCGCTGCAAACTCAACAATTGGTATCAAGAGCCAACGTTATATTATTCATTATTTGAGTGGTAAAATTCAATTTTGAATATAATGGCTTCTACTAATAGTAATGTCAAAGTAGGCAAATATGAATTCGAGAAGTTCAATGGAAAAAATGACTTTTCCTATTGGAGGATGCAGATGAAAAATCTGCTTATATCACAAAAATTACACAAGGCACTAGTGGGAAAAGAGAAAAGGCCGGAAGGAATGAAAGATGAGGATTGGGAAGAATTAGATCTTGAGGCACGGGCTACAATAATTTTATTATGCCTTGAGAGGGATGTTGCTTTCTTGGTGAACGAAGAAACAACTGCAGTAGGCGTCTGGACAAAGTTAGAGAGTAACTTCATCACGAAGACTCTAACTAATAGGATCTACTTAAAATCGAAATTGTATACATGCAAGATGGAGGAAGGCACCTCAATCTGAGAATATATCAATAAGTTTGATAGGATCATATCAAACTTAAAGGATATAGATGTGAAGGTTGATGATGAAGACCATGCACTCGTATTGTTACTTTCATTACCAAAGTCCTATGAAAATCTGATGCAGGCATTGATGCTGGTGGGTGACACTTTGACCAGGGATGAGACGAGGGCATCACTTTAGTGGATGATCTATGTAAGGTTGCTACAAGTGTAATGTCATCTTCCAATGGAAGAGAGTATAATGATCAAGCATAAGGATTATTCGCGGGTAGAGGAAGGACTAATGAAAGAGGAAAAGGTAATAAGCGTGAAAAGTCTAGGCCAAAATCTAGACCTCACGCAGAGAGAACATGCTTTAAATATGGTGAGGCTGGACATTTCAAAGCAAATTGTCCAAATAAGAAGATAACTTTCAAGAAACAGAACAACGACAACCCAAAAGAAAAGCAAGAAGCAAGCTACGTCTCAAATGATGAGGAGGATTGTTACTCTGTAACAGAACAATCTTATGAAATCTCCGGTAAGTGGATTCTTGATTCAGGAGCCTCTCACCATATGTGTCCAAATAGGAAGTGGTTTACTACCTTGAAATCATATGGTGGCACCGTTTAATGGCAATGATCATGCTTGTAAAACTGTGGGTTGGTACTATAAGAAATCAAGATGCATGATGGAGGAGTAAGAACCTTAAAGGATGTAGAGGCATATTCCAAACTTGCGAAAAAATCATATCTCCATAGGTTTTGTTGGAGAAAAATGGATGCAAAATAGTTGCAAAAAATGGGGTACTAAAAGTTGTTCATGATTCTTTGGTAGTGATGAAGGGAGTTTGTCACGGTAATCTTTATTTTCTTTTGGGGACAACAGTCACAGGTGAGTTTGCAGTTAGAATCGGAAGAAGTAGAGATCAAACAAATTGCACAAGAATATGACACATACGGCTTGGACATATGTCAGAGAAAGGTCTATCATTGCTTTGTGGACAAGGTTTGCTGAAGAATATGAAGAAACCACAAATGGAATTTTATGAGCATTGTGTGTATGGAAAGGCACATAGGGTGAAGTTTTCTACAAGCAAGCATAAAAGCAGAGGGTTGTTAGACTACGAGCATTCTTATGTTTGGGGCCCAGCTAAAGTTACTTCTAAGGGTGGTTCCAGGTATTTTGTTACTTTTATTGATGATTATTCTAGGTATGTTTGGATTTACTTCCTCAAACATAAGAATGAGGTATTCGATACTTTTAAGCAGTGGAGAGCAATGGTTGAAAACCGAACAGGTAGGAAGCTGAAAACTCTACGATATGATAATGGCACAGAGTACACGGATGGGGCTTTCAAGGAGTTATGTGACCGAGAAGGCATTGCAAGGCACTAGACAGTTAGATAAACACCACAACAGAATGGAGTCACCGAATAACTAATCGTACGCTACTTGAGAAGGCAAGGTGTATGCTCTCTAATTCCAAGTTAGGCAGAGAATGGTGGGCAGAATCGGTTGCTACAGCTTGCTACATAGTGAATCAATCCCCACATTCTTCTCTAGATGGAAACACAACTTATAAGGTGTGGTCAGGGGAACATGCAGATTACGAGAAACTCAGAGTCTTTGGATGCACAACCTATTATCATGTCAAAGATAATAGCTTGATGGTAGAGCTAAGAAGATAATCTTTTTGGGGTATCCAAGAGGGGTTCAAGGCTATCGCCTTTAGAGTGTAAATGATTCTATGTTTGTAAGTAGCAGGGATGTTACCTTTGATGAATGATCTATGGTAGCTTTGTATAAAGATATGGTGCTAGATGATGGTGATGTTGGAAAAACTTCAAATACTCAAGTGGTGAAGATAGAGTCTAAATACCAACAAATAGACTCTAGTAATGTTTAGGTGGAGCATCCTAATGCTACTCGAGATGACACAGAGGATGAACTTGATCATGAGAAAATTCAGTGAGAAAATGCACATGCATTACAACAGTAGCAGCAGGATTCTTTGGCATCTACTAGGCTAAAGAGGAATTATAAATTTATTCAGAAGTTCGAGTCAGACAAGTGATAAACCCCAATTTGATAGTTTATCTTGTATTGGATTTAGAGTATTTTGATGACCTTTTCTCACATTTAACCTATGAATTAGCATGGTTTCATTATCTCTCTCGTATTTGTACTTAAGTGTAAAAACATTCTTTTTAAGCCTTATTTTGATGAATCCTAATTCCTCTTTGATTCCATAAGATGCCTTGATGTGTTTGCTAGTAATTCCAGGATTGAATTAGGCTAGGCATGGATCAAAGGAGCAAGGAAGAAAGTATACAAGTGGAGAGAAGCATAAAAAGCCAAAGAAAAGAAACCAGCCATGCACGCGCACGCGCACAAGGCGCTCACGCGCACATTGCAGAATCGGCCAGGGACGCGCACGCGTACCGTGCGCGCACGCGTCGCAGTCCACACATGACTTCATTAAAGCAGCAYGTGCCTGGCGATCTTGGGGAGTTTTTGAACCAACTTTGGCGCCAAAATGCATTAAAAGGACCAAGGATAGAAGGGGAAGGCATTAATCTATCATTTAGCATCATGAGGATTAGATTTAGTTAGTTTTAGAGAGAGAAGCTCTCACTTCTCTCTAGAATTAGGATTAGGTTTAGGTTAATMTCTCTTCTTAGATCTAGGTTTAATTCATGCTTTAATTCACTTCTCCTCTATCAATTCTTACTCTTCTCATCTTCCTCTTTTTAGTTATGTGCGTTAATAATTGCAATTCTTCACTTTGTTTTGGATAGATTGTTATTCCTTTGTTTTCTTTCAATAATGCAATTTGAGGTAATTCATGATAATTGTGATTTCCTTGATTGTTGTTGTTAATTCTTTGTATTCAATTGTTGTTAGAATTCATACTTGTTGTGATTTAGTATACTTTTCTTTTGTACATTCCAAGTGTTTGATGAAATGTTTGGTAGGATTTTAGTGTAGCTTTTGTTCCTCTTGGCTTTGGTTGAGTAATTAGTGACTCTTGAGTTATCCAATTCCTTTGTTGATCGATGATTTGAAGTTGCTAATTGATTTGAATGCCTCTAAAGCTAGTCTCTCCTTTAGGAGTTGATTAGGACTTGAGGAATCAAATTGATTCTTCCACTTGACTTTCCTCCATGGTTAGAGGTTAACTAAGTGGGAGCAATGGACAATTTGTGGTCACAATTGAGGAGGATAACTAGGATAGGATTTCTAGTACTCATATCTTGCCAAGAGCATTGTTAGTTGTTAGTTTATTTTCTTTGCCATTTATATTTCTTGTCTAAAATCTTAAAAAAAAAACCCCAAGATACCTCATAACCAATAACAAGACACTTCATTACAAGTCCTAGGGAGAACGACCCGAGGTYCRAWWMYTYSGKTTWWWAAWTTTAGGGGTTTGTWYTAGTGACAAACAACTTTTTGTATGAAAGGATTATTGTTTGGTTTAGAAACTATACTTTACAACGAGATTTCATTAGTGAAATTCTAAACCGTCAAAAATCCAATCATCAAAATGGCGCCGTTGCCGGGGATTTGCTATGGTGTTATGTTATTGGTTATTGTACATATGTGAATAGTGTGAATAGCTTGTCTTTTGCTTGTTTTCTAGTTTCTGCTAGTTTATTTTGTTTTTCCATAATGAATTCTCACGTTGGCTATGAGTTTGGTTCTAATTGTGTTGTAGGAAATGTGGACTTCAATGGTAACATGTACCAAGGATGGAACACTCCAAGATGGGAGGAGCCTCAAGGAATTGATCACTCCTATTGGCAACAACCTCCGAACACTTATAGGTATAATTCTCACCCTAATGCATGTCAATTCAATAGCTATGGTGAATCTTTTTGTGATAATCAGTCACCACCACCATATGCCTATGACACCTATCCTCAACATGAACCTCAACCATACTCACAAGCCCTTCCATACCAAGCACCTTCCTATGATCCATACCCACCATATCACCAATCATCCATGCCATACTCTTATGACCATTATGAGCAAGAACCTTTAGAACCACCACAACTCTATCAAGATTACTACCAAAAACCACCTCAAGGCACACCACCTCCACAATTTTACCAAGAGGAATCACCTTCTTACCATGAACCCTCGCTCCAAAACAATGAACCTTCATACTCACCCCAAGCCCCAATAGACGATTCTCTCACTTTGTTACTTCAAGGACAAGAAGCCATGAAGCRGGACACATTTGAGTTTGTGACCAATTTGACCAAGGTGGTGCATGCCTTAGCCCACCAATGTTTGAATACTCAAGTTCTCCCCGTAGCCACATGGGAAAAACCTAAGGAAGAGCAAAGCGTGAAGAAGATATCGGAGAATACGGTGAAAAAGGAAGAATCGGTAGTAGTAAGAGAACAATTAGAGAGGCCTACGGTTATTGAAATAAAGAAGGCAGTGGTTCAAGATCTAAGAGATGTGGAACCCCCATGTGAATTCCAACAACCTCCGGAGCATCTCAAAATTAAAGAATATGAGGAGGCTACTCAAGAAATAGATTCAATCATGGAGGAATTTCTATCTACAATTGAATCCTCCTCCATTGGACATAAAGTTGAAGTTATAGAAAAGTGTGCACAACCCCCCATACCCTTGGTGAACAATGAAGAAGAGAATAAACCAAAGGAAATCTACCAAGGAAAGAACATTAGCACGGTGTATATCGAAATTGAAAAATATGAAGAGGTTGATCAAGAGATGGATTTATTCATCAATGAATTCCTATCCAATATTGAATCACCTTCCATTGGGTAAGAAATCAAAATTCTTGAAGACAACACCAAGCCAAGTAAAAAGGGAAAGGTTGAAATTGAAGAAATTTGTCAAGAGGTGAAAGTACACAAAGAAGAGCACAAGGAAGTAGACCTTGCATTGTTTAAGTGTGGGAAAATCTCTCTTCCCAAGTCACCATCTAACACAACATTTGAGTGGCTAAAATCCTTATCTTTAAGCTTTATTTTCTCACTTGAATATGGCTTGATTGAAACAGATGGACAATTTAGAGCTCTTTGTGGACAAAAAGGAAAGTGGTTGGAAATTCGGTGTGAAGCTCACCAAGGTCAAAGCTCCAAGGTATAAAGATTGTGAGGGGACAAGAATCACTTTGTCTGTGTCTAGAAGGAAGAATTGGCGGACTAAAGAGAATTCTATGTGTCAACCACTCGGAAAGAAAAAGTATGAAGATCAAATTGAAGACGGGTGCAAAGATAAGATATGGGATCCCGGTTCGCTATATGAAGACCAATTATGGGGACTCATATCTTGGGTGGAACTCTACCCAAGCTTGACGAAGATAGTTGGAAATTTTGTCAACCATTCAAGAAGCAAGGACCCTTGGAGATTCAAGGATGAGTACAAGCACAAGCCACCATGACAATGAGCTCCTCAAAATGTCCAACTTAAGGACTTAAAATAAAAGTGCTAGGTGGGAGACACCCCACCATGGTAAACTCTTTCCACTCTCTTTTAATTCTGCTTAATAAGTGATTTGAGTTGCCATTGTAGGTAGATGTTTCCTATAGATTTGTTTGTACAACTTAATAGTTAGCATAGTCACATGTATGTTGTGTTTAGTAGTAGATGAATAAAATCAAATTGCATTTTTTGTGAATTGTATGATGGTTGATTGAATAAGAGTTGTGAGCAGTATAGGGAGAACCTGAGCACAATTTTTTTGCTTAAAGAGCAATAAAAAAGGGGGCTGGACGCGCGCGCACGAAGTACGCGCACACGTCCCTGAGTAAGTGCATCATTACCCAAATTCGAGAGTTTGGCCTCTCCTAGGCCAACATTATGCCTCGAGCCCAACTCATTACACGCTGACGTGCACTACGTGCGTGCGCGTCCATACAGCTATAAGGAAATGCACGCGGACACGCACCTGCCGCGTCCGTGTCGATCTGCTGCTGCAACTTCTGAGCCAATATCCAGAGAGTTGCGCTGGATCTGGGCCAACTTTAAGCCCCCAGCCCAACTCACCTCGCGCGGACGCGCACTTGCCGCGTGCGCGCCCATCTACAAAAGGAGGAAAGGACGCGAGCGCACGCATCGCGCTTGCACGCTTTAAGATAAACTGCCAATGTACGCGGAAGCGCCCATGCCGCATGCGCGTCCACTGGCTGATGCCACCATCCCAGCTTTCGTCCAGAGAGTTGGGCGCGTACTGAGCCCACTCTAAGCCTCCAGCCCAACTCCTCGCACGCGTGCACGCACTATACGCGCACGCGTCCTTACCTATTTTCATCATCCACGCCTGAGCGTTTAAGGCGCGCACGAGTCAGCTCCTAGATTCGTCAATTCACGCGGACGCGCACTATGCGCGCCCGCGTCAATATAAAGATGTGAAAACCTTAGACGCGAGGGATGCTGCACAGTCATGCACCCTCTTCTCACTCTCATCTTCTCACTCCCTCAACTCCACCAACCACCATCATCACCACCGGCCGCAATCCCGTCACCGCCGGCGACTGCGCCGCCATCGCCACCCAACCCTTCTGCCTTTCTCTCATCATCTCTCACTCCCTCTTCTCACTCTCCCCTCTGCTCTCCTCCGCCGCCGTGAGGCCCTCCTCACTCCCTGTCATTCTTTCTGCCATCACCACCTTCTAAGGCGGCGACTCTGCTGCTGATTCAACCCTCGTTCATCCCAGTTCCATTTCCATTTTCTGCTCTGCCCCCAGGTTACTGGCCTCAACTCTGTGTTCATTAATTTTCATTACTGTTAGCTATGCTTAATGTTATTTAGTTAGAATTTGAATTTTGCATGTTAGGTTAGTTAGAAATAACTGATGTTAGGTAGCTTGGTTGTGGTTAGAGGATTCTAGGCCTGATAAGTGCTCCGTTTGTGGTCATTCTCTGTTTGATTACATGTCTGTTGTATGATGATTTTGGGCCGCTCTATGTTCAATCTGTGTTGCCTGAATGCTATACCATTGCTGCTATGCTTAAATGAGACTGTAATCATGCTGTTTGTGCTATATTGCTATTCGGGAACGTCCAATTTTAAGCCAGAATGCTGCCCAATTTTCAAGAAAACTATTTTCACTTCTAATCTCTATTGCAAATTTGGGCTGCTTTCCGTTTCTTTTTGACTCCCGGGATTTGCATTAACCTTTGTGAACATGATTTATATGCTTAGTTACAACCTTTACTTCATTAAGCTTTTCTTTCATCATATCCATCAATCTCTACTTCCGAGTCCCTAACTCGCTAATTTCTTTATCCACTTCACTTTTACTTACATTTACTCCTCTTTCACCATCCTTTCAAGGTATGATGACTTTATTGCTTAATGAGTAAGAGTTGTTGATTTTATTGAGCATTGAAAAGGCCAAGGCTACTACCTCCCGGAAAAGGAAATGCTCTGAGACCTCCACCCCTTCCCCCTATGCGAACTATGCTAAGAATCCACTGAATGAAATTGATAAGGCAAATCAGTTGCTACCTTCCAATGAGCCAGAAAAATTTTCCAACCTTTACTGTGAGCTTCGCCTTCCCAAGTATCGGACGAAGAAATTGAATATGGAGAAGAAGCTTGTCCCTCCCAATGATGTGAGGCGTGCTATCACCTCTCGTATTCTTGAGTTGGGTATGGACTTTGTTGATAGGGATTTGGGAAACATCAATGTCTCATGGGTCAAGGAGTTTTATTGCAACTTCTTCCGTCCTACCCTGGATTCATTACAGCTACGGGGTAGGGAGATTATGCTTACCGAGACTGCTATTGAGGAGGCATTGCAGTGCCGCCATCTTTCTGAGGGCACCTGCGCTCATCAGCAGGCTGAGGTCGCTATCCACTGCATGACCTTTGACTATGAGGCGCTTAAGCGCGTGATTGCCTTCCCAGATGCTACTTGGGTCATCGATGCGAACAACACTAAGCCTAAAGGGATGCTCTTTGCTCATCTGACTAGAGAGGCCAAGACTTGGCAGATGATATTTGCCCACTATGTCTTACCCACCACTCACTTTTCTGAGATCCCTATGGAGATGCTACTTCTGATTGGTTGTGTTATGGAGGGTAAGGAGGTTTATTTTCCTCGATTGATCCGACAGTGTATGTGGCGAGCACATATTCGTGGCCTACTTCCGTTTCCCACCTTGGTTACCAGTATGGCCGCCTTAGCTGAGGTTCCTTGGTTAGATGATGATGTGATACCACCACCCCCAGATGACGATGACAAGGAGGTTACTATTCCTTGGGGTGGCTGGGTGCACGAGAAGCCCCCGGCTAGATGCCAATCTAGGGCTAGAGCAGTTGTAGAGGCAGCTGGACCTTCAGCCTCGACAGCAGCCCCATCCTCTTCTACAGCAGCAGCAGGGCCATCTACTACGGCAGCCGCACCTCCTGTGCCACCTTCTTCAGCACATGAGCCTACTTACCTACTGGTTCAGCGTCTGTTTCGGTTTCTGGAGCGCGAAAAGGGCCAGATCATGCGCCGACTGGATCGGATGGATCAGGCATTCATCTCCCTGGGCATCGAGTTACCTCCGCTTCCAGATTCTCCAGCCTCCGATGAGCAGGATCATCAGGAGGAGGATGTTGATGCGCCACCTCAGCAAGATGCACCTCCAGCTGCACCTGACGCCACAGAGATTCAGCAGCCCCATGAGGAGCCGGTCCCACAGCCTCAGACAGAGTCCGCACCGACCGGTGTACCTACCCCTGATCCTCAGGTTTAGCATCGAGGACAATGCTTAGTCTTAAGTGTGGGAAGGTAGCCGGTGGCACCTTTAAGAGACCGGTGAACATTTTAGCTATTTCCTAGTTATGCTATTTAGTTATCTTATTTTGCGCACTTTTGTATATATTTGATGCATTTGAGTTTATTTTGGATACTCTTACTATTTTGGTCCGTTCTAGATACTTTTACTGCTTATTTTGGATTTTAGATATTTTGGATGCTTATTTTGGATATTTTAGATGTTTTGGATATTTTGGATAGTTTTCTTTTCACTTTTGCATATCTTTCTTTTAGTTTATGGTTGTGATTAGAAACCATGTTTGGAATTGTTAAAGCCTAGTCACCTTTTTGCATGAGAAATTAGTTTTAAATTGAAAGAAATTGGTTTTAAATTGAAAAAAAAAGAAAGGGTAAACTGAGGAAATTTTTGAATTTCTCAATCACAACAATGCTTAGTTAAATATTGAGATTTTCCAAGAAACTTAATTATAGGGCACCAACCCAATTGATTGAAAAAATATTTTTGTGTAACTTGCTTGAATTCATACTTTGTGAAGCATGTATTGAGCTAAGAACACAAGCTTGTGAGACTTGAGCCTATTGATGTGGTTACATTTTATAACCACTTATTTTCCATTCTTGTGTGCAATTGTTCTCTTTCTATGATTGTGTTCATGCATATGATGATTGAGGCCATTATTTCATTAGCCACATACCCAATACCTTTTACTCTCCATTGTTAGCCAATTTTGAGCCTACGCTTAACTAACTTGTTCTCATTTTAGCACATTACAAGCCCAAGGCAGAAAACCAATGAAAGTCCCTTGCTTGGATCTTTGATTAGCCTAGGCTAGTGAGAGTGTTTATTATTCAAAGTTGGTGAGGCTTGGGAACATTGGATGGGATAAAAAGGGTAGTACACTTCCATATTTAGGACTCGGGAAGATATTTATGTATTGATTGAATGTATAAGACCTTACGCAATTGATGTCCTTGAATAGAGTATAAAAAAAAAAGAAAAGAAAAAAAAAGAAGAGAAAAATAGAATGAAAAAAAAATATATATATATATAAATTTGAAAAAAAAAAGAAAGCAACAAAAAGGGACAAAATGCCCCAAAGTGAAGCTCAATAAAAGGGAATCAATGTATAAGTGTCAAGAATCAAGAAATAGAATGTATGAATATGTAAAAAAAAGTGAAGAATGGGTAGTTAGAATAGTTTGAACTTGTATAGGTCATTATATAGGTTAGATGGGAATGTCTATGCTAATCAAAGATCTAAACTCTAGTCCACTTAACCATAAATGATCCTACCTTGACCCTAACCCTATTACAACCTAAATGAAAGACCTCATGATGAATGTATGCATGCATTGAATAGGTGTTGATTGTTAGAAGAAAATTAAATTTTGGAAAGCATGATTAGAAGGGAATTGAGTGAATTAACCCCCAAACACCGAGTGAATAGAGTGCAAACACTTCCAGTGAGGGTTCGATGCTCAATTACATTTCTCCACCCTATCATCTATATTCATGCAAGTTTACAACTCTTTTTGATAGTTTCAATACACTTGTGGTTTGGAATTGATCCCTATTGCCCTAGTTCTTGTACTTACACATGTTCTCTTGGGAATTGATTTGTTTGGACTAAGTATTTGCATTCACCTTAGGTAGTTGCATTTAGATAGGTTCATATAGTTTAGTTACATTTAATAAATGTCATACTCCTTAGTTCCTTCTTATTTTAGCATGAGGACATGCTAAGGTTTAAGTGTGGGGAGGTTGATAAACCCCAATTTGACAGTTTATCTTGTATTGGATTTAGAGTATTTTGATGACCTTTTCTCACATTTAACCTATGAATTAGCATGGTTTCATTATCTCTCCCGTATTTGTACTTAAGTGTAAAAACATTCTTTTTAAGCCTTATTTTGATGAATCCTAATTCCTCTTTGATTCCATAAGATGCCTTGATGTGTTTG